>JAPYYD010005511.1:0-12043 GCA_028551405.1 Uromys caudimaculatus | reverse complement strand
ACTTTCATTTTCATTAAATTCAAGGAAGTCTTTAATTTCTTTCTTTATTTCTTCCCTGACCAAGTTGTCACTGAGTAGAGCATTGTTCAGGTTCCATGTGTATGTGGGCTTTCTGTTGTTATTGTTGCCATGGAAGACCAGCCATAAACTGTAGTGATCTGATAGGAGGCATGGGATTATTTCAATCTTCTTGTATCTGTGGAGGTTTGTTTTGTGACCGATTATGTGGTCGATTTTGGAGAAGGTACCCTGAGGTGCTGAGAAGAAGATATATTCTTTTGAGTTAGGATGAAATGTTCTATAGATATCTGTTAAATCCATTTGGTTCATTACCTCTGTTAGTTTCACTGTGTCTCTGTTTAGTTTGTGATTCCAAGATCTGTCCATTGATGATAATGGAGTGTTGAAGACTCCTACTATTATTGTGTGAGGTGAGATGTGTGCTTTGAGCTTTAGTAAGGTTTCTTTTATGAATGTGGGTGCTCTTGCATTTGGAGCATAGATGTTCAGAATTAAGAGTTCTTCTTGGTAGATTTTTCCTTTGATGAGTATGAAGTGTCCTTCCTTATCTTTTTTGATGACTTTTAGGTGAAAGTCTATTTTATCCATTATTAGAATGGCTACTCCGGCCTGTTTCTTGAGACCATTTGCCTGGAAAGTTGTTTTCCAGCCCTTTACTCTGAGGTAGTGTTTGTCTTTTTCCCGCAGGTGTGTTTCCTGAATGCCGCAAAATCCTGGGTCCTCTTTATGTATTCAATTTGTCAGTCTATGTCTTTTTACTGGGGAATTAAGTCCATTGATGATAAGAGATATTAAAGAATAGTGACTGTTGCTTCCTGTTATTTTCGATGTTACTTTTAAGTTTGTGTGGCTATCTTCTTTTAAGTTTGTTGAAAGATTACTTTCTTGTGTTTTCTAGAGTGTGGTTTCCCTCATTGAGTTGATATTTATCATTTAATATCCTTTGTATGGCAGGATTTATGGAAACATATTGTGTAAATTTGGTTTTGTCATGGAATATTTTGGTTTCACCATCTATATTAATTGAGAGTTTTGATGGGTATAGCAGTCTGGGTTGGCAGTCATGTAATCTTCCGGTCTGTGTGAGTTCTGCCCAGGACCTTCTAGCTTTCATAGTCTCTGGTGAGAAGTCTGGTGTAATTCTGATAGGTCTGCCTTTATATGTTACTTGACCTTTTTCCCTTACTGCTTTTAATATTCTTTCTTTGTTTTGTGTATTTGGTGTTTTCACTATAATGTGATGGGACAAATTTCTTTTCTGGTCCAATCTGTTTGGAGTTCTGTTAGCTTCTTGTATATTTATGTTCATCTCTTTCTTTAGGTTAGGGAAGTTTTCCTCTATAATTTTGTTGAAGATATTTGCTGGTCCTTTAAATTGGGAATCTTCACTCTCTTCTATACCTATTATCCTTAGGTTCTGTCTTCTCAGTTTGTCCTGGATTTCATGGATGTTTTGGGTTAGAAGTTTTTTGCATTTTGCATTTTCTTTTACTGTTATGTCGATGTTATCTATGGTATCTTCTGCTCCTGAGATTCTCTTTTTAATTTCTTGTATTCTGTTGGTGATGCTTGCATCAATGGTTCCTGATCTCTTTCTTAGGTTTTCTAACTCCAAGGTTGTCTCCCTTTGTGTTTTCTTTATTGTTTCTATTTCTATCTTTATCTCCCGGATAGTTTTGTGCATTTCCTTTGTCTGTTTGATTGTGTTTTCTTGCACCTCTGCCTGTTTGTTTGTGTTTTCCTGTAATTCTTTAATGTATTTTTGCATTTCCTCTTGAAAGGCTTCTCTTTGTTTACCACTGTTCTCTAGTATTTCTTTAAGGCTGTTATTCATTTCTTTCTTCATGTCTTCTATCATCATCTTAAGAAATGATTTTAAATCTGAATCTTGCTTTTCTGGTGTGTTGGTGTATTCAGGGCTTGCTGTGGTGGGAGAACTAGGTTCTGATGGTGCCGAGTACTTTTGGTTTCTGTTCCTTATGTTCTTACCCTTGCCTTTTGTCATCTTGTTGACTCTGATGTAAGCTGATCTTAGTCTGTCTGGTTGTGGCTTGCGCTCCTGCAGGCCCCTATGTCAGTACTCCTTGAAGACCAGCTCTCTCTGAGAGGTGTTTGGGTTTGGAGAGCTGTGTCGCCGCGTGTGCTGTGGGGTGCAGAAAGAAATTAGAAAGATCTTGTCCCCAGCTGTCCCTTGGTTCCTATGCCCTGATGGCTCTTCAAGGGTCCCTCTTGATCCAATGGGTTTGAACAGAAGTGGTGGTTTTTCCTGTGCTCATAGGTGTGTCAGTACTCCTGGGATACCCACTCTCTCCTGTAACCTTGTGGCCCAGGCTGAGGTCCCCAGGCACAGGCCCCTGGTGGCCCAGGCAGAGGTCTCCATCCACAGGTGGAAACTGGAAGGTTCAGAGATTTTGTGTCCCCCGGCTTCTCAGGCGCTGGATCCTGGAGGATCCAGGCAGGTCCAGGTGAGAGGTGTTGCTTCCCTTAACCCCACTCACTGCTTTCCCAAGCTCCTGGGAGTTTAGCTTTTTCAGGCACTCATTGGCTATGGACTCCTGGTGGCCCAGGCAGAGGCCTCTGCCCACAGGTGGAAACCGGAAGGTTCAGAGATTTTGTGTCCCCTGGCTTCTCAGGTCCTGGGTCCCGGTGAATCCGGGCGGGTCCGGTTGAGAGGTGTTGCTCCCCTTAACCCCACTCACTGCTTTCCCAAGCTCCTGGGAGGGTAGCTTTTTCTGGCGCTCATTGGCTATCACTAGTGAGTTTTTGTAATATTTTATATTCTATCACATTGATGAGTTGCACAAAATTTTCTCAAAGCTGTATGGATTATTTCTTTACTAAATAATTTAGTCGCATAATTTTACAAATTATCAATTTGTCTTCTTATATTTTCAAACATACACTTATATTAATTTTCTCATATGTAGCTGTTAACTGCATGTGCGTCTGGCACTGTATTTGTGTAGCAACATAAATCCAGAAGAGGGGAATAGATTTGGAGAACTGAAATGTGAGTGGATGTGAGCCTTCATGTGGGTGCTAGTTCATGAAAGTTTTAGCTGCAGGTTTTCTCACTATCTCTGCCTTACTGTTTTCATTAGAGAGTCTAAGGATTCCTGTTCTGTGCTCTTCAGTTGCTGAACATCACAGCCAAGATATCAAACAATGGTGATGGTTTATTTAATATCCACAAAAAATCTATTCAGCAAAAATATGTTGAAACTGCTTCTTTGCTAACAGTGCAAGTTGACTCACTACTGTAACCTCGAAACTAAGGGAACTGAATAGGCTGTTTGCTATGCAGTCAATAGTGCCTAAGAGATCCAGGAGAGCCAATGATACAGAGACTCATACTCAAGTATCTCACTCATCAAGGGAAACAAAAACAGGAATAAGCTTCCAGTCTGGGCGAGTTCCCTGAGCAGACCTTGGGTGTGAATTCCACAGCCAGTCCCACAACACCCAGAAGAAGCTCCGCTCCCAGACACTCTAACACACCCATGATCATAGGATCAGAGTTGAGGAGGACACAACATCTGTCCCAAAACCTAGGGTAACTGGGAACAGTGGTACCTAGACACACAGGAACACCACCCAAACAGTGGCACTGGTTCTTTTCAGTTTGGGCTGATGCCCTGAGCATACCTTGAGTGCAAACTCTTCAGCCAGTCCCAAAAAACCCAGAGGTAGCTCCACTCCCAGGTGCTCTAACATGCCCAGGATCCCAGGATCCCAGAATTCCAGGAGATTGGACACACCAGGATCTCAGGGTCCCTGAGAGGTTGATTCCTAGAAGGTCTAACACACCCAGGATCTCAGGATCACAGGACCCCAGAATCATGGGATCACTGAGACAGCTAGACTCTGAGGAGTTCTGACACATCCAGGATCACAGGAAGGACAGACTCCAGTCATATATAGGGATGACAGGTAGCACTATAGATAACCAGATGGCAGGAGGCAAGCTTAAGAACATAAGCAACAGAAACCAAGGCTACTTGGCAACATCAGTACCCAATTCTCCCACCATAGTAATTGCTGGATACACCATCACACAGGAAAACCAAGATTTAGATCTAAAATCTCTTCTCATGATGATGATAGAGGATGTTAAGAAGGACATAAATAACTCCCTTAAAGAAATACAGGAGAGCACAGGTAAACAGGAAGAAGCCCTTAAAGAGGAAACACAAAAATACCTTAAAGAGTTACAGGAAAACGCAATCAAACAGGTGAAGGAAATGAACAATGCCATCAAGGATCTAAAAATGGAAAGAGAAACAATAAAGTGATCACAAAGGGAGACAACTCTGGAAATAGAATCCCTAGGAAAGAGATCAGGAGTCATAGCTTCAAGCAACACCAACAGAATACAAGAGATAGAAGAGAAAAATCTCAGGTGTGGAAGATACCATAGAAAACATTGACACAACAGCCAAAGAAAATGCAAAATTCAAAAATCTCCTAACCCAAAATATCCAGGAAATTCAGGACACAATGAGAAGATCAAACCTAAGGATAATAGGTATAGAAGTGAAGATTCCCAACTTAAAGGGCCAGTAAACATCTTCGACAAATTTATAGAAGAATACTTCCCTAACCTAAAGAAAGAGATGAACGTAAACATTCATGAAGCCTACAGAACTTCAAATAGATTGGACCAGAAAAGAAATTTTTCCTGTCACATAATAGTCAAACCACCAAATGTGCAAAACAAGGAAAGAATTTTAAAAACAGTAGGGAAAAAGGTCAAGTGACATAAAGGCAGACCTATCAGAATTACTCCAGAATTCTCACCAGAGACTATGAAAGCTAGAAGATCCTGGACAGATCTCATACAGACCCTAAGGGAACACAACTGCCAGCCCAGGCTGCTATACCCAGCAAAACTCTCAATTACCATAGATGGTAGAACCAAGATATTCTATGACAAAACCAAATTTATACAATATCTTTCATCAAGCCCAGCCCTACAAAGGATAATAGATGGAGAACGCCAACACAAAGAGAGAAACTACAACCTAGAAAAGGCAAGAATGCATTCTGTCAACAAACCCAAAAGAAGATAGCCACACAGACATAATATCACCTCTAACAACAAAAATAACAGGAAGTAACAATCACTTTTCCTTAATGTCTCTAAACATCAATGGACTCAATTCCCCAATAAAAAGACATAGGATAACAGACTGGATACATAAACAAGACCTAGAATTTTGCTGCACACAGGAAACACACCTCAGTGATAAAGACAGACACTACCTCAGAATAAAAGGTTGGAAATTAATTTTCCAAGAAAATGTTCCCCAAAACAACCAAATGGAAGAAGCCATTCTCATATAGAATAAAAACAACTATCATCCAAAAGACATCAAAAAGGATAAAGAAGGACACTTCATACTTGCCAAAGGAGAAATCTACCAAGATGATCTCTCAATTCTGTATCTCTATGATCCAAATGCAAGAGTGACAACATTCATGAAATAAACTTTGCTAAAGCACACAGCACACAGCACAGCCCACACAATAATAGTGGGAGACTTCAACACCACCCTCTCATCAATGGACAAATCATGGAAACAGAAATCAGAGACACAGTGAACTCAACTGAAGTTATGAACCAAATGAATCTAACAGATATTTATAGAACATTTCATCCTCAAACAAAAGAATATACTTTCTTCTCAGCAATTCATGGTACCTTCTCCAAAATTGACCACATAATTGGTCACAAAACAGGTCTCAACAAATACAAGAAGATTGAAATAATCCCAGGCATCCTATGAGATCACCACAGACTAAGGCCTGTCTTAAATATCAACAAAAACAACGGAAAGCCCACATACACATGGAGGCTGAACAACATTCTACTCAATGATATCTTGGTTGAGGAAGAAATAAAGGAAGAAATTAATGATATTTTAGAATTTAATGAAAATGAAGACACATCATACCAAAACTTATGGGAAACAATGAAAGTAATGCTAAGAGGAAAACTCATGGCTCTAAGTGGAGAGAGCTTACATTAGCAGCTTGATAGCACACCTTAAACGTCAAGAACAAAAAGAAGAAAATACACTCAAAGGAGTAGACAGAAGGAAATAATGAAACTCAGGGCTGAAATAGAAACCAAATTGAAATAAAAAGAACTATAGAAAGAATCAATAAAACCAGGAGTTGGTTCTTAGAAAAACTCAACAAGATATATAAACCCTTAACCAGACTAACCAGAGAGGACAGAGACAGTATCCAAATTAATAAAATCAGAAATGAAGAGGAAACAACAATGGAAACCATGGAAATTCAAAAAATCATCAGATTCTATTACAAAAGCCTATACTTAACAAAATAGGAAAATCTGGATGAAATGGACAATTTTCTAGACAGATACCAGGTGCCAAAGTTAAAACAGGAGCAGGTAAAGCATTTAAACAGTCCCATAAACCCTAAAGAAATAGAATCAGTCATTAATAGTCTTCCAACCAAAAAAACCCAGGACCAGATGGGTTTTGTGGAGAGTTGTAGTAGAACTTCAAAGAAGACCTAATACCAATACTCTTCAAACTACTTCACAAAATAGAAACAGAAGGAACAATACCCAATTCAATCTCTGAAGCCACAATTATGCTTATACCGAAACCACACAAAGACCAAAGAAAGAAAGAGAACTTCAGACAAATTTCCCTTATTATCATTGATGCAAATTTACTCAATAAAATTCTTGCCAGCTGAATCCAAGAACACATCAAAACGATCATTCACCATGATCAAGTTGGCTTCATCCCAGGGATGCAGGGATGGTTCAATATATGGAAATCCATCAACGTAATCCACTACATGAATAAACTTAAAGAAAAAAACGCACATGATCATTTCATTAGATGCTGAAAAAGCATTTGATAAAGTTCAGTATCCCTTCAGGTTAAAAGACTTTGAAATATCAGGAATTCAAGGTCTACACCTAAACATAGTAAAAGCAATATACAACATACCGGTAGCCAACATCAAAGTAAATGGAGAGAAACTTGAAGCAATCCCACTAAATCAGGGACAAGACAAGGCTGTACACACTCTCCCTATCTATTTGATATAGGTCTTGAAGTTCTAGCTAGAGCAATTAGACAGAAAAGGAGGTCAAAGTGATACAAATTTGAAAGGGAAAAGCCAAAGTATCACGATTTGCAGATGATATGATAGTATACACAAGTGAGACCCCAAAATTCCACCAGAGAGTTTCTCATGCTGATGCAAAGTGGCTGCATATAAAATTAACTCAAACAAATCAGTAGCTTTCCTATATTCAAAGGATAAACAGGCTGAGAAAGAAATCTGGGAAACAGCACCCTTCATAATAGTCACAAATAATATTACATGCCTTGGTGTGACTCTAACCAAGTAAGTCAAGATTTGTTTGACAAGAACTTCAAGTCTCTGAATGTAGAAATTGAAGAAGATCTCAGAAGACAAAAAGATCTCCCATGCTCATGCACAGGCAGGATTTATATAGTAAAAGTGGTCATCTTGCTGAAAGCAATCTACAGATTCAATGCAATCCCCCCAAAATTCCCAATCACTTCTTCATAGAGTTAAATATAGCAATTCTCAAATTCATTTGGAATAACAAAAAACCAGGATAGTGAAAACTATTCTCAATAATAAAAGATCAGCTGGGGGAATCACCATCACTAATGTCAAGCTTTATTATAGAGCCATAGTGATAAAAACTGAATGGTATTGGTACAGAGACATGAAGGAAGATCAGTGCAATAGGATTGAAGACCCAGTAATGGACCCACATACTTATGGTCACTTGGTCTTTGACAAAGGAGCTAAAACCATCCAGTGGAAAAAGACAGCATTTTTATCAAATGGTGTTGGTTCGACTGGTGGTCAGCATATAGAAAAATACAAATTGACCCATTCTTATCTCCTTGTACTAAGCTCAAGTCAAGGTAGGTCAAGGACCTCCATATAAAAGCAGATACACTGAAACTTATAGAGGATAAAGTGGGGAATATATTCCAACACATGGGCACAGGGGAAATTTTCATGAACAGAACACCAATGGCTTGTGCTCTAAGATCTACAATAGATAAATGGGACTTGATAAAATTGTAAAACTTCTATAAGGCAAAGGACAATCTCAATGGGACAAAATGGTAATTATACATTGGAAAAATATCTTTACCACTCCTACATCCAATCTATACTCAGATAAACAAAGAATTTTCAACTGAGGAATATTGAATGGCTGAGAAGCCCCTAAAGAAATGTTCAACATCCTTAGTCATCAGGGAAATGCAAGATAAAACAACCCTGAAGCTCCACATACACAAGCAAGAATGGCTAAAAGCAAAAACTCAGGTGACAACAGATGCTGGTGAGGATGTGGAGAAAGAGGAATACTCCTCCATTTTTTGTGCTTTTGCAAGCTGGTACATCCTCTCTGGAAATCAGTCTGGTGGTTCCTCAGAAAATTGGACATAGTACTACATGAGGTCCCAGCTATACCACTCTTGGGCATATGCCCACAAGATTCTCCAACATGTAATAAGGACACATGCTCCACTATGTTCATAGCAGCCATATTTATAATAGCCAGAAGCTGAAAAGAATCCAGACATCCTCCAACAGAGGATTGGATACAGAAAATGTGGTACATTTACACAATGGAGAATTACTCAGCTATTAAAAATGAGGAACTCATGAAATTCTTAGCCAAATTGATGGAACTAGAAAATATCATCCTGAGTGAGGTAACACAATCACAAAAGAACACACATGGTATAAACTCACTGATAATTGGCTATTCGCCCCAAAATCCCAAATGCCCAAGATACAGTTCACAGACCACATGAAGTTCAAGAAGAATGAAGACCAAAGTGTGGGTGCTTCGGTCCTTCTTAGAAAAGGGAACAAAATACTCAAGGGAGCAAATATCGAGACAAAGTGTAGAGCAGAGCCTGAAGGATAGGCCATCCAGAGACTGTCCCATCTGGGGATTCATCCCATATACAGTCCCCAAAACCCAACACTCTTGTAGATGCCAAGAAATGCTTTCTGAAAGGATCCTGGTATAGCTGTCTCCTAAGAGGTCCTGCCAGTGCCTTACAAATACAGAAATGGATGCTCACAACCAACAATTGGACTGAGTATGGGGTCACCAAAGGAGGAGCTAGAGAAGAGACTGAAGGAGCTGAAGGGTTTTGCCACCCCATAGGAAGAAAAACAATATCAACTAAACAGACTCCCCCAGAGCTCCCAGGGACTAAGCCACCAACCAAGGAGTACACGTGGCTCCAGCTGCATATGTAGCAGAGGATGGCCTTGTCAGATATCAATGGAAGGAGAGGTCCTTGGTCATATGAAGGCTCCATAGATACCCCAGTGTAGAGGAATTGAGGGTGGGTAGGCAGGAGTGAGAGGGTGCATGGAGAAACACCCTTATAGAAGCAGGGGGAGGGAGAAGGGATAGCAGGTTTCTGAGTGGGGGTAAACTGGGAAAGGGGATAAATGTAAATAAAGAAAATACCCAATTTTAAAAAACAGAAAGAACTAGTGAAAGAAGTAAAGAAGCAAGGAAATCAAGCTAGTCATCCCATAATTTCACAAATATTTTATCATGTATCTTCAGGGCAGCCTGGATTTTAGAATTACCATAGAAAATTCAGATGTTATTCTCACAGGTCTACCTTTATGTTTACTTGGTATTTTTCTCTTGCTGCTTTTAATACTCTTTTATTGTTCTCTGTGTTTAGTGTTTTGATTATGATACGTAAAGAATTTTCTATTCTAGTTCAGTCTATCTGATGTTCTGTATGCTTATTTTACGTTGATAGTCATCTCCTTAGTTAGATTACTTTTTTTAACTCTAGTGTAATTTTTTTTTTTATGCCTTTGACCTGGGTTTCCTCTCTTTTCTCTATTACTATTATTCTTAGATTCATTCTTTCAATCATGCCCCAGATTTCCTGGATGATTTGTGCCTGAATCTCTTTTAGATTTAATATTTTTCATCTGAAGTAACTATTTCATTTATCATGTCTTCGATGCCTATGATTCTTCTATCTCTTACTGACTGTGTATGAAGTTTTGATATGCAGTTCCTGTTTGAATTCCTAAGATTTGTATTTCCATAATTTCCTAAATTTGTGTATATTTTATTGATTCTCTTTCTGCTTTCAAGTGTTTGGAAATCTTACTCCTTTTATCCTACTGTTTGTTTTCCCAGGATTTCTTGGGAAATTCATTTATTTCCTCTTTAAGAACCTCAATCATATTTATAAAGGCTTTTTAAAGGTCCCTTTTTTCATTCTTCATTGACTTTGGAATATTCACTGTCTGGTGTAGTGGAATTGCTAGGATGTAGTGAAGACATAGTGTCCTGGCAGTTAGTGATTTTGTTGGGCTCCAGGCAACTCCGATTGAGAACATTGTAATTCTAGATGCTAAAATCTTATCTATTTTTTGTTTTGTATGTGTTTTGTTACTTGGTTTCTGATACTTAGAAGAATCTGGTGGCTATGTGTTTCTTAGTAAGAATTCTGTTAAATGTGGGCACTGGAGGTTCCAGATAAATTATGTTTGTGTGTGTTAAGATCTGCCACTTAGGAATGGGGCTGTGCTGGGAGGAGGATATAGGAGAGTCTACTGGAAGGAAGGAAGCAGTGTGTCACATTATGATGTGCTTAGTCACCTGAGAATAGTGACAGAGTGAGAAGATGCCACAGCAGAAGGTCTGCTACACTGAGGGGGATGGGACTGTGCAATCAGATTTGAAGAAACAGAGCATTGAACGTTTGAGGTTAGTCTACTCACTTTCCAGATCAGACTATTCTGTGGATTACCAGGGAGTGGCTACTGAAGTTAGGGACTGAAATAACACAATGTGTATGGGAGAAACGTCATAGTGTTATGAGCTGTGTCATCCATTGGAGATGGGGAGAGGAGTAAGAGAGATAAGAGCAGATGAAACACTGTAGAGGTGAGGATGAAACTGAGGGACAGGATTCAGAAGAGTAGAGGGACAGATGAAGATCTAGAGTCAGTCTATCTGCTTCCTGGCCAGAATGCTCTGTGGGTTCCCAGAGCATATTAGTAAAGTCTTAGTTACACTTGATGTATGAGAGAATCAAATGTATTTGAAAATATCTATATTCTTGATTATCTTTTGCCTCTAACAAATGACGAGTTTGTATACAGCTTATGTTATATGATTGAAGTGCAAAACACAAATGTATTGTTATATAATTGTAAATTAACATAAATAAAATTACAATTGAAAGGAGTCAAGTGTACTTGTCCCAAACCATAATAAGGGACCTGATCAGGAAATACTAGGTTCTCCTCCTTATCTGGCTTTTTGTTCCACATCTGGTTATCATAAACACTGGCATCTTCACTAGGAAAAAAAATTATGTAATTCTATATTGCTTCTCACACATCTAGGTAAATGGTTTTGGCTTTGTCTAAAGAAATTTTACTGGATTTATGAGTGCCGATATACTACAGGCATTTCATTTCTTGAAATTATAACTCGTGTTTTCATTTTTCATCACTGAAAACCAAAATCACACCTATATTTGCAGTAGACCTATGTGTCTTTCCCTCTGAGTTGCTTTTCTCCTGGTGGCATTCTCTGTTGTCGTATTTTGGCATGCATTTGATTTTAATGTGATTTTTAATTGATTGAGTCAGATATTTTGGTATTTGAATGTCAGTGACAAATCAATAATATTCTTATTACAACTACTATCAAAAAACTTCATAGCATATATAAGAATGATACAATAAATCTCTGTCACCTCAAATATGCCATACACTACTTTAGGTTTTTCTCTGTAGCAGCAAGCACAAAGAAAATATCTCCATGCTAATATCTGGAGATAACATGAAGTGTGTAGTGTCACATCTTATTTCTCCTCTGCCCTAGATAGTGTTTTGTATATGTCTGGGTGTACCTACTTTTTAAAAAATCATTTATTTATTTATTTATTTATTTATTTATTTATTTATTTATTTA
>JAPYYD010005510.1:0-12044 GCA_028551405.1 Uromys caudimaculatus | reverse complement strand
ACCCATACTAGGTATAGCTTCTGTTTTGTTGTTTTAGTCTCTTAGGTTTCCTGTCAGGACAGTTAACGCTGTGTAGGAAAGCAGACTTTTCCTAGCCCTAGCCCTTTAATTCCGCTCTCTGCGCTGCTTCCTCAGTCATCTTTTGAAAGGATCATTTCCTTGGATCACTTCCTCACTGATCCTTCCCTTTGGATAAGGTGGAAGTCCTTTGATTACTCTGTCTGTCTTCTCCTGTCTTGGCTGCAGCTGGCCCCTCTCTGGCCCCATCTTGGTGTTACTAGCCTCAAGGAACAGTTAGCAGCTGTTCATTGCTTCCTGAAGGATAGCGTGCTGTTTCTTAGCTCTGTGCCTTTGCTCAGCCTGCTCCCTCTGTGAAATGCCCTTGACAGGAAAGTTTCTGCTCATCCTCTAGGGGACATTTATAGCTCCAAGAGACCTACTTTGTACCTTGCCATTTTTGTGTTTGTGTCCCTATAACACCTGGAGTGTGTCTTTCTGCTTTTATTATTTGTATGTAAGGTTATTGACTTCCTTGAAGCTAGGAAATTGATTTGTTTTTGATACCACAAGTTAAAACATTTTAAAATTATTACATTTTATTTAGTTTGTGTCCAGGTGTGTAGGCAGGCATGCTATGAAGGGTGTGGTAAGGCAGAGGACAGCTTGTGGGAGGTCCTTCTTTCTTTCTACCATGTGTGTCCTGGGAACCAAACTCAAGTTGACACATTTCAGTGTAAGTGCCTTTACCTGCTGAGCCATGTCAGTGGTTTGAAGCACAGTGTTTTACATAGATTCTCAGCAAACTTTTAAATAAAGGAATGTTAAAAGTGTTTGGTATATGATGGATATGGTATTTACTATTTATTATCAATTTGACAGGATCTCAACTCTGGACACGTCTTAGAAGGATTATCCAGGTGGAGTGCGTTGGAGTGGGAAGACCCACCCTAACTGGGCTGCACCTTGCTTGTGCTAGGGTTCTGTATAGCATGGAAAGGAGAGCTGATGCCATTTATTGCTCTCTGTTCCTGACTGGGATGTAATGCGACCGGCTGCCTCAAGCTCCTGCCACCAGATTTCCTCCTCCTGATAGAATATCCCCTGAGACTAAGCTAAAAACAAATTGTAGCTATCCAGCAGCCATGGACAAACTGGGTCTACCTGAAAGGAAGGGCTGGAAATGAAAAAGGAATGAGGTATGAGAGAAGAATGAAGCCAAGACAGAGTTTCTGATCAAGGCTCCAAATTTAATATTCAATACTGCATTATATACGGAAAGTCCACAGACCCCATCCTTTGTTTCCAGCAAGCTCAGCGGGTGGTCAACTCCTCCAGGCTCTTGTAGGAAATTGCAAATGCAGCAAGGCAGGATGGCTCCAGCCAGGTTGTACACCATCCTGGGTTTGTTAATCCTACTGGGAAGGGCACAACAAACCCTCTTCCTCTAGGCTACTTCTCGTCTGGTATTTTGTCATAGTAATGAGAAAAGTAACCAACACGGTGGGTGAATTAGCAAGTAGGAGTATCAGCAATAGAGAGACACATGCACAGAGATACTGATGTTTAAATTCTAAAGAACTGTGAATATGACATAGGACTGTAGTCAGGTGTTTAAGCATAATATAGGTGGTAGGAAAGAGTTAGAGATCTTTCTTTTTTTTTTTTTTTTTGGTTTTTCGAGACAGGGTTTCTCTGTGTAGCCCTGGCTGTCCTGGAACTCACTCTGTAGACCAGGCTGGCCTCAAACTCAGAAATCCGCCTGCCTCTGCCTCCCAAGTGCTGGGATTAAAGGCGTGTGCCACCACTGCCTGGCTTAGAGATCTTAATACCAGTAGTAGACCTATTTAATGTTAAGTGTAAAACGATGGCATTGCATACCTTTAATCCCAACATTCTGGGAGGCAGAGGGAGGTGAGGTGGATTTTCGTGTTCAAGGCCATCCTGATCTACATAGAGAGTTTCAGAACAATCGGAGTGATGTAGTGAGACAATGTCCACACTCTACTTCTGGGCGTCCCATATGTGACATGTGAAGAAAAGTAGAATAGCAAGATGGGGCTTTCTCAAAACAGACTCACGACTCTAACCTGCACCCAGCACAGGAAACATTAGTTCGTTCTTTCTGTCTTTCTGTCTTTCTTTTGTTTGTTCTTTCTCTCTCTCTCTCTTTCTTTCTTTCTTTCTTTTTGAATTGAAACTTTATTTCCTACCAAGGAGTCCCTTACAAAGAAACCCGTGGACCAGGGGTGAGGCAGCATGCAGTGGTTCCATTCCAACAATCTGAAATAGATCTGTCTGCTCCGTGGTGGCACCAGCTGCTCTGATGGGGTTTTCATACTTTACATCTAAGGAGTTCTATAACTAACTAGCACAAGGACTCCCTAGGCTGGAAACAAATGGGGTTCACTTTACCTGTTCTATACAGGGGGCCCATTGACCTTGCTGGCCAGGGCAGGGCCGATGGGGTGTGCACTATGGTCGTAAAGCTCTAGCAGACATAAAAGCCTAGCCAGGCCTTCTAGTCTACTCTACACCAGCAGAGAAGGCTTCAAGTCTCTTGGCTCACAGCACTTCTCAGAACACCATACCCCACTTTGGGGCATGACTACCAGCCAAAAAGTAGCTTCAAACCCAGCTTTGGACACTGCTTTAGCTAGTGGGTCCTTGTCTTCATTGTGCCCTGGGTATGGCAGAAGCAATCCAGTGACAGTGGCAGTTGGTGTTCTAAGTAAGGGAGGGAAGGCCTTCCCAGGAAGGCAATGGGGATGCCACAAGGGTGAGGTCACAAGCCCAGGGAGAGAGGACAAGGAGGCTCTCAGTGGTCAGTGAGTCACAAGCAGACTGTCTTGTACTCAGCCTCAGCACTTCTGTCCCAAGCCCTGACCCTGCTTCTAACCTAGGAGGTAGTTCTGCCTTTGAGGGTAGGGATAATGAATCTGGAACCAAACTGGGGCCTACTTGAGGGCCTGGTGGGGCTTGGATCATTTGAAAGCCATCACCGAAGGTTGAAGACTAGACTTAAAGTCAGGATAATGCCAGGAGAAGGACAAAGAGCAGCCAGGTCTTCACGAGTGCTCCAACACTAATGTACTTCATTGAAATTCTTTAGCTTAGCTTCACATTTGTGAGATAAATTCATTCTCATTACTGTATTAAGTGGATATGCCTTGTTTTATCCATTGTTATTACTGATGGACATTTCATTTTTAATATTTTTTTCTTTTGTGGATACTTTTATACTATTATATTTGTTTTAGGTAGATATATTTCTGACTTTTCCTGGTTATATAATTGAGAGGAGAATTATTAGGCTATGGTATATGTATATTAAGTTTTAGTTGAAGTGGAAACTTCTGGTGTCTTTGGAAAGTCAGTTGTGTTGGATGGTGTTTTGCTGGGACAAACATGTGGAGTGTTTTCCTGAAGCAGACACAGGTGAAAGATGTTTTGCTAAAGTAAGCAGGTGAAAGGACACGTGATGAGGGATTCTTTGCTGACGGATGACACATGTATTGATTCACCTTACATGTTTTGTTGAGCTCCATTTGTCGAGACTCCACAGAGAAACGCACCAAAAAACTTCTTCCTGTAGCTTTTTGCCACTTCCGTGGACTCAGGCTGATTGGCAGAGTGATGTCAGCTGATACAGACTCACTGTGGAGTTTTGCTAAGGCAGACTGAGGCAAGACCAGTGGAGGACACATGATGTTTGGAGGGAGTATAAATAGGAACCATCGGACAATGACAGGGGCTTGGCTTGGCTTGCTTGCATAGCTAGCTTTACAATGCTTTTTGGTCTTGTGTCATCTTCACTGATCTCCACTTCACTGAGAGAGGCACAGCCTAGAACTTCTAGCACCCCTGGTGGTCCTGGTCTCTTCTGCTGACTCATGCTGAGGCACAGCTGTCTCTGCTAGGTCATGCCACCGATGCTGACTTGCTATCCTGGCACTAAACTGGACTGCTGGTGTATTCATCAAAGTGTTTGCAAGTGGATTGAGCTGCCAATGGTGACCTGTGAACTGAACTGTTGATTTCCTGACAATGCAGATAGGATTTGTTCCAAAGAACAATTTCTAAACTGGTCCACTTCCCCTGTATTCTGATTTCTTTCCCACTACCTCTGGTGGGTGGTGGGCTAGAAGGGAGGTTAAAGCATTTAAGAACCATCATTAAACGTAGGTCTTTGAAAAATTCAAAAACTACATTTAGGAGGTACTTCTGAAGCAAATTTGCACTCCTGTCAGTATTACGTGAGTTTGTTATTCTAGATGCTTGTCAACACAAGGTATTTGTGCTGGCTAGTTTAACGTCAGCTTGACACAGGCTAGAATCATTGGAGAGATGAGGACCTCAATTGAAAAATCTCCTTAAGATTTCGCTGTAGAGCCGGGCAGTGGTGGCGCACACCTTTAATTCCAGCACTTGGGAGGCAGAGGCAGGTGGATTTCTGAGTTCAAGGCCAGCCAGGGCTACACAGAGAAACCCTGTCTTGAAAAGCCAAAAAAAAAAAAAAAAAAAAAGATTTCGCTGTAGATATAGATGGAAATGACAACAAAATAAAAATAAAAATGTCCTTGAGGTCTGGAGAGAGGAACTGATAGTTAAAAACATTTGTTGGTTTTCCATAGTACCTAGATTTGAGTCACAGCACCTACATGGTGGCTCATAACCATTTGTAACTTCAGTTCCTGGGGATCCATTGTCTTCTGGTCTTTGTGGCACTAGGCATGCATATGGTGTGTATCGAGATACATGTAAGCAAAACACCTGTACACATTAAATAAAAATAAAAGTAATAAATACCTTTGGGGCTGGGCAGGTGGCTCAGTGGTTAAGAATACTCATTGTTCTTATAGAGGACCTTGGTTTGGTTGCTGGTATCCACTTCATGGCTTATAACCATTTGTAACTCTAGTCTCAGGGGATCTAATACCCTCTTTTGGCCTTTGCAGACATGAGGCACATACCCTGTGCACTTGTACATGTAAAGTAAAAATAAATAAATCTTTAAAAAGAAGTCTTCATGGGGCTAGAGAGATGGTTCAGGAGTTAAGAGCACATACTGTTGAATCTCCCCTACAGGGTTTTTCTGTGTAGCCCTGCTTGCTAGGACTAAAGGTGTGCACTGGCATCACATACTGCTCTTGAGGACAGAGTTAGTTCCCATATTGGATGGCTCACAACCATGTATAACTCTAGAACCAGGGCATTCGACTACTGGTCTTCACAGGAAAACTAAAAATAATGAACTTATCTTTAAAAAATCCTTCCTTAGATGTGTTTCCCCACAGGTACACTCCATGTATATGTGTATAATCTCTAATCTACAAAGTTATTGTGCCAAGTTGCTCTTATTTCCATTTGTAGCTGTGACTCAGAGGGTGAGTGACTTGTTGAAGGTGTAACAAGTGGAGGAGCTGGTTTGGCTCTGAGGTCAGCACTGAATGAATGCTGTGAGGTCAGCACTGAATGCTGTGTTGGGCTTCAGGCTGAACAACTCTGGTCTGTTTCAGATGTTCCCACAGTACACTGTAGGCGCCTAACTCATACTTGTGTATCGCTTATGGCTTATAAAACATGCCTAAACGTTAGAGAATTTAACAATAATCTATTAAGCGTAGGACAGTTAAGACAGGTCTTTGATCACACCTGTCCTGCCATTTTATAGTTGCCTTTTATCACTAGAACTTGGAGGACACATCATTTTCTGAGACACAGTTTTTAGAAGAACCTGAGCTTAGAAGTTTGAACTATTTGGAATCAGTAAGCATCTTTATAATTGTAAATATTCTTTAAAGTATCTTTATAACTGTAAAGTAAATCTTGAATTACAAAATATCAAAGATGGGAGAGGATACAAAAGCATGCCATTCTTGCTGAATGTTATTCAAAAATTAAAAAATATTTTAGCACCCCAGAACGGGTTGGATTCAGATGACAACTTGAAGTAAGAGTTGGTTCTCTCACTCTGTGAGTTCTGGGGATTCAACTGTGGTGATCAGATTGGGCAGCAAGCACCTTTGCCACCTGAGTCATCTTTTGGCCATCCCAATCCCAACGGTCCCTCTTTTGAGATTGGGTCTTCAACTGACAGCGTAGCCTAGCTGAGGATGACTTTGAACTTCTGACTCTCCCATGTCCCCCTGGGTACAGGGCTTACAGGCATGGACCACCACACTTGTTTTTGTGGTACTGGAGGTGTGATTGATAGGCAAGCAGTCTTTATCAGCCTAGCTGAACCTGTGATTGATTGTTTTAAAGATGAGTTCTAGATTTTCAATTTAGAGTTCAATTTTAGATTTCTGATTGAGACTAACAGAATTTTATTTTATTTTTATTTTTTGTTTATTTATTTTTTAAGCAGGATCTTACATAATTCAAGCTGGTCTCACACTCATTATGTAGCAGAAGATGACCTTGGAATACTGCCCTCCTTTCCATGCTCGGATTACAGGCTTGCACTACCACCTCCAGTTTCCAATTTTTATGGTACTTGGGATCTTGCCCAGGGCTTTTTGCTTGCTAGGCAACCAGTCTACCAAGCGTTGTATCTTCAGCTCCATAGTTACATTTTGCATGTCTTTTTCCTAAGGGAAAGTTGTGCTACTACACACAGCCCCAGGCGTGTGCATATAATTTGAAGGAAGAGTTGGGATTGACTGACATACTTGGAGTGCTCTTGAAAAAAAGAGAGGTCATGGCTATCTGTCTCTTCAGGTTTATCACTGAACATTTTCAGTGATGGAGTTGCTATCTTTTTAAATAGAGAAGACTAATTTAAGAGGCACAAATTTGGAGGAAGAAGGTTAGGAACTCCATTTTGGTCTGTTTGAGATATTTGCTGTCCAGTAGTATAATGTGAGTTTGAGTTTAGAAGAAGGTATACAATTTTTTTTTTTTTAAAAAAAAGATAGGGTTTCCCAGTGTAGCCCTGGCTGTCCTGGATCTAGTTCTCTAGACTAGACCAACCTCTAACTCACAGAGATCCACCTGGCCGGTGTGTGCCACCACCACCTGGCACATTTGGGAATTAGTGATGGTAAAGTTGAATATCTGTCTGGATAAGGATAATGTCACCATTAGAGTGACTATGATTAGAGAGAAAAGTGTCAGTTACTGAACCTTAGAATATTCCTACAGGAAGAGGCTTAGGTGAGGGAAATACTGTAACGAGACAGAAGGTATCCCAGTGCCAAGCAAAGCAAATGGTCTGTTATAGGGTGCTTCTCTAGCGTGCAAGGCCTGGGGTGTTATAGGGTGCTTCCCTAGCGTGCGAGGCCTGGGGTGTTATAGGGTGCTTCCCTAGCGTGCGAGGCCTGGGGTGTTATAGGGTGCTTCCCTAGCGTGCGAGGCCTGGGGTGTTATAGGGTGCTTCCCTAGCCTGTGAGGCCTGGGATGTTACAGAGTGCTTCCCTAGCGTGCGAAGCCTGGGGTTCAATCCTCAGTGCCATTCAAGTACAAAACAGGGACAGGAGCCATGGCTAGTAGTTAAGAACACTGGCTGTTCTTCCAGAGGACCTGGTTTCAGTTCCAAGCATTCACATGGCAGCTCAAAACTGATTCCAGTCTCGGGATCGAATGCCCTCTTTTGGCTTCCACAGGCATTGTACAAATGCAGTGCACAGACACACATTGCAAACACTAATTAAATAAATCATTTTACTTAATTAAGATAAAAATAAATGGAAAAAATATAAACTAATTACTACTAGTTCATGTAGGTTTACCATGTAGGCACTTTCCTTTGGCAAGCATCTGTCATTCTACTCTAAGCCACTCTGGTCTTCGTTATTTCTTACATCACTGGCGGTGCTTCCTAGTGGTTGCTCAGTTTCTACTTTCTTCCTCACATCGATGTAGAGAGGTTTTTTTTTTTTTTTTGTTTTTTGGAGACAGGGTTTCTCTGTGTAGCCCTGGCTGTCCTGGAACTCACTCTGTAGGCCAGGCTGGCCTCTAACTCAGAAATCCGCCTGTCACTGCCTCCCAAGTGCTGGGATTAAGGGTGTGCACCACCACTGCCCGGCTGCAGAGAGATTTTTTAAAAATATAAATTATGCCAGGCCCTGGTGGTACACGACTTTAATCCTAGTACTTGGGAGGCAGGGTCAGGGGCAGAGACAGGGGCAGGGAGAGGGAGATTTCTGTGAGTTCAAGTTCAACCTGGTCTACAGATAGAGTTCTAGGGTACCCAGGGCTACATGGAGAAACCCTGACTTGAAAAACTAAAACCAACCCAACCCAACCAACCAAACAAAACAATAAAAAACCCAGACAGACAAACAAAATGGAAATGTGTTTCATGGGTACCAGACATGCATGTGGTACACATACATACTTGGAGGTAAGCACTCATACATGTAACAGATACATTAATATCAAAGAAATCTTTAAAAAGAATTAAAATATAAATCAGGTCATATTTTTTTAAAATTACATTAAAAGTTCTTGTCAAAGATGCAGGGTCTTCAGCATTGTGATTTCGGCTTAACTTGTGATTTCATATCCTACCACTCTTTCTTCTTTTTGCTGTTTTCAGCCTTTCTGACCTCCAAGCTGTTTCCTAAATCAGTTAAACATATTTTTGTTTTAGGGCTTTCGCTTGCACTTCATAAGACTGAATAATTCTGTTCGATGATCAAGGAAAGGAAATTTTTATTGATTCCTGTATTTTGTTATAGTTTGAAGGAAAAATAGGAAGAAATGTTAAAAATTGAGAAAATGGATTTTCTCACTGTGTTCTGAGATTTATGGTCAAATAAATTTAGGAAATGCTGCATTTTTTTCTTGAGCCCTGACAACTTGTAGTAGACTGATTTATGACTCAATTCGTAACCTGTTTCAGTGAATCTTTCATATTCTTTGTATGTTTTCTTTACTTGTGTGGTTGGATGATCCCTTTGTAAACTGGATTGTTGCATTTAAATCCACAATTCTGTTGATTTTCTTTTTTGACTATTTCTAACTATTCCCCAAAGCCCTGCTGAAATTCTCAGTATAACTGGGAATCATTCTGCTGCCCCTTGGCGTCACTCCTTGTTATTTCCTATGGTTGTTTTCTAGAGTGTGACTGCCTCTTTCCTGGTGAGGCATGCCCCTGGCTTAGTTTCTGAGATGAGTGAGTGTGCTCAGGGTGGGACGTATGGCCTGGTAACAGTTCAGGGTTCTCAGGGTTAATACTTACTTACATAGTTATTCTGAGCTTCTTTTCTGTTGCTGGATAAAACACTTTGACCAGAAGCAGCTTAGGAGAGGAAAAGGTTTATATTTGGCTTGTATTTCCAATACTCCACTGAGGCAAGTCAGGGCAGGAACTTATAAAATAACCTGAAGCAAAAATGATGGAGAAATGCTGCTTGCTGGCTTGCTTTTTGGGTTCTCACAGATTTATGTTTAGGTAGTTTTCTTATTCACTCCAAGACTCCCTGCCTAGGGTTTATTTAATCTCACATTTGTAGGTAACAGTCATCACTGAGCGAAGTCAGGGCAGGGACTCAAGGCATGAACTAAAGCAGACATGAGCAGTGCTGCTTACTGGTTTGCATTCCATGGCCTGTTCAGCTTGCTTGCTTTTAGAACCAGGACCAGGGATGGCACCTCACATCATGATCTGCACTCTCCTGTATCAATTAGTAATCAAGACAGTCCCCCACGGAAGTGCCCATAGGCTACTTTGTTCTAGACAGTTCTTCAGTTGAGTCTCGTCCTTTCACGTCTCCTGGCTGTTAAGTTGACAGTTATGGCTGGCCAGAACAATGATGTGTACTTTTCTGTCTATAGAGTCTCTAGGGTGTGATGATTGGTTAGGACCCATAGACTTCAGAGAACCTGCTATACTTAAGGATATAATTTATTACAGAGAAATACAGATTAAAATTAGCAGGAAGAAAAATCTTGAGGTGATGTTAAGGAGGAACAGCTGGAGTGGACCGCGTCCTTTCCTGTACTGTGACGTGATGTGTAGGAAGTATTGCCATCTAGGAAGCTCATTTAGAGGTTGGGGCTTGGGATGTCTACTAGGATTTACTCAGGTGGGTGGGGCTCATCTACCAGCTAACCTCCACCTCTCAGATGGTGATACAGTATGGCTCAGGGCATCTTCAAAATAAAAATGAGTTGACTGTAAATCACACTGATAGCAAATAGTCGATTAAGGCCCTAGGTATAAAATATACTTTTTAAAAGACTTTGGTGAAGTATATGTAATTAGCTTTGATGGTTATGATGGTATTTGAGTGTATAATTCTGTGGCGTGTAGTGTATGCTCAGGGTTTGCAGCCACTGCCATCATCCTTCTCCACGGTGCTTTTTCTTCCTCAGGTGAAAGTCACTGCCCTTTAAATAGGGACTTCCTGTTCTCTCCAGCCCCAGGAACTATTCTTTTTAGTTTGGTTTATTTCATTTAGTACAATGCTTTCAAAGTTTACCCATATTGTAGCACATCTAGAGGCTCCATCCCCTCAAATGTCTTAACAACTTCATTCGTGTGTATTGTGTTTTTTGGTAATTTGCTTTTCTTATCTCTTTCTCACTTACACTGAACCTACTCTTCTCAACAAATGCCTCTTACTTTCATGCCTGTTATTTTGTTTTTGTGATTAGCTGAGTTTAACTGGTGTTCTTTAAAAAGTATGGAGATTATTTAATGGAGAATGGGCAACTTACCACTGGTGGCTACATCACTGAAGAAAATGACTCCTCTATCCCAGCAATCAATAATTGTCAACAAGTCCTTTCCTCAACCATGATGGGAGGGTGACTGCTCCCATCGACTGCAGTTCATTGTAGTTGCCGTAAATTCATGAGAACTATGGCCACGCCATGCCCAGACACAATGTTTCATATCACTTCTATCATTTTCTGCCTCTTAATTCTTTATGCTGTAGCTTCCTTTTGTGGCATTCCCTGAACCCTAGAGGGGTGACATAGGTGTCCTGCTCAGGGCCGGGCACTCAACGGTCACTTATTCTCAGCATTTTGACCAGTATTTAAAGTGATCCTCTTGCCTCAGCCTCCTGAGTTCTAGGACAGACATAGGTAAACATGCCTGACTCTTAAGAAGTTTATGATGTTCAGTAATTTTATTTCATGGCTTCTCTGTGAATTGCTCCCAAATGTGCTTCTGGCTTGCTTCCCAGTGTCTGATTCTAATTGTTTCATTAATTCACGTTTTACATTTCCATCTTTTATTCAGTTTGAGTTTATGATAATTAAATTTGAGATATGAGCCTACTTTATTGCCTTAACTATAATATCTCTTTTATATTCTATTTTTGAATATAACATGAAAAATTAGCTTTATGATTATATTGAATTTTAGTGTTTTGTGTCACCCTGCAGACAACCTATTTGATTTCATTGACTTATTCTTGGGTCTGTTAATACAGTTTTTATTATAGTAGTTTTAGATGTACTATTATCTCTTCTGGTTTAGGAATTTCTTGGCTATTTATTTCTTTATTTCATATGGGATTTTCAGATGTACGACACCATGTGTAGCTATTTTTAGTTTACTTTTTTATGAGCTTAGTTATTGCTTGCTTATTTTACATATAGATTTTGAATTAGGTTTTCTACTTACTAAAACCATAATGAAAGTACTGTTGATGTATGTATATATGTATGTATGTATGTATTTATAGATATGTACATTGGTATTTTGCCTTCATGTGTGTCTGTGTGAGAGTGTCAGGTCCCCTGGAAGTAGAGTTGCAGACAGTTGTGAGCTGCCATGTGGGTGCTGGGTTGTCTGCAGAAGCAGTTGTGTTCCCAACTGTAGAGCCATTTCTTCATTCCTTGTTGATAGTTTATTTTACTCATATCTTACTAAGCTTATTAATAAACTTTCTTTTGAAGTTTTTCATTTTTCTAGACATTTGGTTTCCTGAACTTTTTTCAGTGCTCATAATTAAAACTCTGGCTTTATTTTATTTTATTTTTTTGTTTTGTTTTGTTTTTTTCCTCCTTTTTTATTTTTGATACTTTATATACATTTCCAATGTTTCCCCTTTTCTGAGTCTCCTCTTTGGATACCCCCCATCCCC
>JAPYYD010005509.1:0-12044 GCA_028551405.1 Uromys caudimaculatus | reverse complement strand
AAATATCATCCTGAGCGAGGTAACTCAGTCACAAAAGAACGAACATGGTATGTACTCACTGATAAGTGAATATTAGCCCAAAAGTTCAGAATACACAAGTTTCACTTCACAGTAACCGCTGGACTGAGTGTGAGGTCCCAGATGGAGGAGTTGGAGAAGGGACTGAAGGAGCTGAGGGAATTTGCAGCCCCATGGAGGGAGCAACAGTGTCAGCTGGCCTGACCCCTACCCCCACCCCGTGATCCTGGAGGCTGGACCACCAACCAAAGAATACACATCGAGGGACCCATGGTTCGGACCACATTTGTGGCAGAGGAGGGCCTTGTTGGCCATCAGGGGGAGGAGAGGCCCTTGGGTCTGAGGGTGTTAGAGGCCCCAGTACAGGGGAATGCCAAGGTGGGAAGATGGGAGTGGGTGGGCGGGTGGGTGGGGGAATATCCTCATAGAGGCGGGGGAGGGGGAGGGGATAGGGGGTTTCCAAAGTGGAGACCTGGAAAGGGGGAAACATTGGAAATGTAAATAATCAAAAATTAAAAATTAAAAAAAAATACAGAAAAAAAAAAAAAATGAGAGGATTCACTCAAGAGAAGAGATGCCCGGCTTCCTCCCGGCTGTAAGACTTTAAGTCTAGATACGATGAGTGTAAAAACTAAATGGAATATGTTGAAATAAGGCGAAGGATTAGACTTTTCGTGATTAAATCAGCAACGAACACTGATCCCATGCCTTTATAAGCGTGTAGGTAGGTACTTACTTCAGGGAAGCCAAACTTGGTCGTGGAGGACAGGGGCGGGGGGCCAGGGGGCCCGGGACAGGGATGGTAGTGGCGGACAGGACAGGATACCATACTATAGCACTCTGAAAGAGACAGCAAAAACAATCAGGAGAGGCCTTGGGCCCTTGTTTTTGTTAATGAAGTACTGCCCCCTGCAGTTAGGGAACGACATAGCACTTCAGTTTGAACTTTCTTAATGGCAAAACCTAGTTTTAATTATTTAAAAGAATATCATTACTTCTTGCATTTGTAGATGGTGTGTTATTGTCTGATTAAGATCGTTATAAAAAAAAAGACAGGATAAAAGATTTTAAACAAGTAATCACAGAGAAGAAAAACACTTCCCCCTTGCACAAGTCAGTGTGATGGGGAATCAGCTGGCTTTGCCTGCTCTGTAGAGCCTGGCTTTCCTTTCTTTGTCGGATTTGCAGCTGATGGGAAACAATACCCCTCTTTCTGTATTAGTCATCTTTGAAGGGTTTCTAAGAAGACAGTGACATCAAATGTGGCGGCAGTTGAGAATAGCATAACAGCACAAAAACCAACAGGTATGTGCTAGACTAAATAAGTCTTAAATCATTATCATGACACCTGTCTAGTGCCTCACTTTCACTGGCTATAAAATAAGGATAAATAGATAAATCAGAGAGGAAGAGAGATGTGATCTGGGCCCCACGTGTCTTCCCTTTCGTCTCTGCCATCCGTGTTTCTTTTCAGCACCTTTTCCCTTGGTAACAACCATCACCATCATCATGTAGAAAATACAAATCAGGGATTCACGGAGAAAGGAAATGCCTATAATGATTCGGGTCCTACCAGCGACAAGCAGAAGAGACTAAGACCTGGAGAGATGAGCCCAGAGTCCCTAAGGAATGTGCTCGGAGTCAGATAGATAGTAAATGTCTTCATACCGGACAGTGCAACACCCCACATCCTCAAGTACACATTCTCTCATCCAGAGCTCCAGATTCCTGACCATCTTTCCTCTTCTCACATGTCTCCTTCCTCTCTCAGTGCCCTTCTTCTTTCACATTCCCTCTCTTACAGTCAAATGTATCTCATTCTACATGGCTGCAGACTACTACCTTGCTCAGCTGTGCTCTTAAGGACCTTTCTAATTTTGTTGTTCTAATTCCCTTCGGTTGACATAAATAGCATGTTTTTTTCCCGGTGTAAGAAGGCTCACACCATTGGAAACCCCAGTTCCAGGGGATCTGATGTCTTCTGATCTCCAGTAGCATGCGTGTGAGCAAACACACACACACACACACACACACACACACACACACACACACACACACACACACACACCTGGCTTGCTCAGGGAATTGGCTATCCCAGATCTGTCGCCTAGTTTCATAGACAACCAGATAAACAACTCTGTCTTGTCTTGGTGGTGATGATGCCTTCCTGTGTGGGCCCATTCTCACCTGTTCCATTTTGACAGGGGCAGCTCAGCTTGAACCAGCAGCCTCACACAAATTGCATTTAGCAAGTAAAATAGGTCATTAACTGAAAGACAAATGCCACGTGGTCTTACATATGTGTGTATTTTAAAAACAGTTAAACTCATTTCATGGGAAGAGCAAGTCATGGTGATCAGGAGAGGAAGGGCTAGGGAGGTATGGTAGGAACTGGGCAGATGCTAGCCAAGGTTGTCACACTTCAGTTAGGAAACATCAAATGTCCAACTTGCTAACTATAGTTAGTAACAGTGTATGTACTTGAAGATTCCTGGGAGATTCCGAGTGTTCTCACCTCAGAATAACTATGTGGTGTCTTTCATGTACTAATTAGCTTGACTTAGACATCTCACAATATAAACATTTTCTCAAAATATCATGTCTTTCACCATAAATATATATTATCACAAGAGATGGTTTGTAGGGTATAGGGTTTCCTAGTGACAGAGATGTGTGCCAGTCCCACAGTACATTTTCGTTATGGCTTGCAGGTTTGGGGGAGAGCTTTGTGTGTCAAGAGAGCTCAGAGCTCTGCCTTAAACTTCAATAGGACAGTTCCTTGGCCTTAGACAGAGTTCCAACTCTGGGGATTTCTAAATGTAATGTGAAGATGTGGAGCATGGTTGACACTGTCTGCTCTTCATTCACTGAGGCTTTAGAGAGGAGCTGGGCAGAAGTGTGGGGAAGTTTAAACCAAAAGTAACTGCAGAGGAGCAGAGGGTGGCCACCTACAGGTGGTGTCTTCACAGTCTGGAGAAGCTGTCCTGTCTGAGTTCTGGATAACTTCCTGGGTTATGAGCACATACAGCTTCATGGATGTAATTCATGGAACCAGAAGAAAAAAAAGGTGCACCCAGGCTTGCCCAGAATGTAGGAAACACTGAGAGCAAGCCAGGATGTTCGTTCAAAGAAGAATAAAGCGGTGTCCTGTGATGCTTTTCCCCCATACACTGAAACAAAGATCAAAAGAGAAACTAATTAAGCCAGAAAAGCATATCCACCAGAAATACAGAAAAGGAAGACGTTTGGAATGATGAAAAACAAACCCTTCAGAATGAGAAAATAGTTGGAAATTGAGTGAGAACCCATTGAAGACAGAAAGTCCCAAGAAAAGTCAGTATGTCGCTCTGGATAAATCTAGAAGCTTTTAATCATAATAATTATATTTACATGTAAAATACTAGTTATTTTTATTTGTACATAATTAAAAATAAAACTGAGATTGAAATCTTGCTAGGCAGACATCTGAGTCAGCCTTTTCTGTTGAGTGCTGATTCTTTTAGGAGCTAGAAGCTATCTCTCAGAGGGGCTGACAAGATGGCTCCGCAGGTGAAAGCACTCGGCATACAAGCCCTGATGCCCTGAGCTTGACCCCAGAATCCTTTGAAGGTGGAATAAGAGAACCAGCTCCACAGAGCCCTCTGACTCCATACACATGTGCAAGCGCAAGTACACACACACACACACACACACACACACACACACACTCGTGCACACACATATTCATATGCACACATGCATACACACACACAATACAAGTAAAATAATTTATGACTCAAAACACGCATAGGCACATGCGCACACACATACATACACACATACACACATGCATGCAAGCACACACACCACACACACTACACAGACACACGTGCACAAGTACACACTACACACACGCACTAAGCACACACTCACATATACACACATGTGTGTGTACATACAAGCAAAATGATTTTTTTTCAAAAATCAACCTATGAGAGAAGATCACAGAATTGTGGCAGGGTTGCCAATGATCCATTTTATGGTTTATGCAGAGGATTCTGCAGACATTGTTAAAAATAAGACAGAGAAGAGCAAGAATGAATGCAGAAGGGAATCTAGGAGGACACTGAGATAGTTCAGACAGTTGATCAAACCTGAACTGAGGGAGGAGGCTGATGATGACGATGATGACGATGATGACGATGGCCGTGGTACAGTAAAAGCTTTGATATATTGTGGGACTTTCAAGCAGTTAGCATGTGTTCGTTCAATTAATGCTCACAAAATAACTTATAAGGTAAGACCTTTCACTGTCCCCTCTTTATAGATGAAGAAGTTGGTAAAAGCTAGATAGTTTTTTTTTTCTTTCTAAAGAAACAGAGCAAGTGGACATAATTCTCTTTAATTAGAAGGAACAGGATAGAAGGAAGGGCGGTGGTTTGCTGAGAGTGCCCCAGAGACTCATGGATTTCAAGAGTTGGTCCCTAGTTGATGGACTGTTTAGTAAGGATTAGGAGGTGTGGTCTTCTTGGAGGAAGTGTGTCACTGGGGGTGGGCTTGAAGTTTCATAAGCTTATGTCAGGCCCAGTGCCTGCCTGCATATCTCTCTCTCTCTCTCTCTCTCTCTCTCTCTCTCTCTCTCTCTACCTCCTGTCTGTAGATTAGGAACTGCTCCAGTGCCATGCTTGCCTGCTGCCATGTCTCAGGGCAGGATGATAATGGACTAACCTTCTGAAACTGTAAGCAAGCTCCCAGTTAAATGCGTTCTTTTATAAGCTGCCATGGGCACTGTGTCTCTTCACAGCAATAGAACAGTAACTAAGACAGAAAGGGATTCAGAAAAAATAGGGAGTGGTATTATAAGAAGTATTTAAGGAAAAACTTGGTAAATTTTTGTAAGAAATTATGGTTTTCTTAAATCCCAGTTTGTGGTGGAAGCAGACTTGTCTTGGAACATAAGAACCTGTAGAGTCTTGCAAAAGACCAGGTTCCCAGCACACACATGGCAGCTCACAAATGCCTGTAATTCCAGCTCCAGGAAATCCCATGCCTCTGGTCTTCTTAGGCACTGCTCTCACATGTACATACACATATCACACAAACACATAAATAAAAATTAATAACTCTGGCAGGAGATATGGCTCATGGTTAAGAGCATTTTTACTCTTGCCAAGGACTTGAGTTCAATTCCCAGCACCAACATGGTAGCGCCAAATCGTCTATAACTCCAGTTCCAGGGGACTCAACACCTTTTTCTGGCCTCTGTGGACATTGGATACATGTGATACACAGACATACATGCAGACAACACACTCATATGCAAAAAATAAAAATAAACAAATCTTTAAAAATAATAACAGTAACAGAGCTTTTACATGGTTTAGATAAATTTAATCTTTAAAGACACATGTTAAAATAAAGAGAATGTTTTTTTAAATATGACTAAGCAGCCATTCCAAAAGTTATATAATACCAAGTCAGCACCCCTGAAAAAAAGAAAAGAAAAACATCTAGGTACTAGCTGAAAAGTTTTATGGCTAAAATGCACATACAACCAAGGCCACTGAGCACTGGTGAGCAAGTGAAGGAGAAGATGCAACTCACACTAGGAATGGCAGGGAACATCTTGCACACATTAAAGAGATAAAGAGAGTGCCATGAACAACTTATGACAATTCATGTAAATTTAGGACAAGTGGACAAGTTCCCAGAAAAATATGAGTCAGTGAGAAAGGAAGCATGAACAGTCTAACAGTCATGTAAGACTGGATCACCAGTGAGAATCTCATCCCATAGCCCGGCTCCAGGATCCATGGCTCCTCTGCTGGCTACCGAGACATGTCATTCATGCTTCTTTGAAGACCTAGCATGCTTTTGATACCAAAACAAATGGAACAGTGAATATGAAAAAAATCACATGCCAATAAATAAAAATGAAAATTTTCTTTAAAAAAAAAGAAATAGGCAGCCCAGGGACCAGCCCAACTTGGGACCCATCTCAAGAGGAGGCTCCACAGCCTGGCACTACTACTGATGCTATGGTGTGCTTACAGACAGGAGCCTAGCATGACTGTGCTCTGAGAGGCCCAAAAGCAGCTGACTGAGACAGACACAGATACTTATTCCCAACCTTGGACTGAAGATGGGAAACCATGCGATTGAATCAGGGAAAGGCTGGAAGAAGCTGAGGAAGAGGGCAACCCCATAGGAAGACCAGCAGTCTGAACTAACCTGGACCCCGAGATCTCTCAGACACTGAGCCACCAACCAGGCAGCATACACTAGCTGGTCCAAGGCCACCAACACATATACAGCCGTGGACTGCCGGGTCTGGCAAGATGCACCTAACCCTCAAGAAACTTGAGGCCCCAGGGAGTGGGGAGGCCTGGCGGGGGGTGGGGACATCTTTTTGGAGATAGTGGGGAAGAAGAATGGGATGAGGAACTGTAGGAAGGTGGACCAGGAGGGAGGCAATGACTGAACTGTAAAAAAATAAATAAAAGTAATTAAAAAGTAGCAACAAACTAAACCCAAAGACATCTAAAACTGATACTATATTTTAACAAATGAACGCTTATATGGGAATATAAACTCAGTTTAACATGAGAAAAGCAGTTGACTCTCTACATATATTATTGGATTCTCTATTTGGACAAGCAAGAAAATCCTTCAATAGTTAATACTTACGCATGGTAACAGATATCTTCTAATAAAAACAGACGAGAAGAGGCTCAACAGTTAAAAGCATGTGTTACTCTTGCAGAGAATGTATGCTCAGGTCCAGTGTTTGGAGGCTCACAACCATGTACAAGCCCAACTCTAGGGTATTTGATGTCCTTTCCTGGACTCCGGGGGCACTGTCTGTACATGGTGCACATACAGACAAGCAGGCACACATACATAGAAATAAGTGAAAATATGCATTTTTTTAATTTAAATAGACTAAAAAGGAACATTTTAATCTGGTAAAGTAGGAACCGAATTATCTCTATCATAGTCCAACATGACAAGCATTCTGTTGGTAATGAGAGAGGCCATAAGAATATCTGTGGATGATAGATACAGCTGTGTTCTGAAGATGCTTTCATTAAAAACCTGTGGCAGCTTTGATTTGACCCATGGTCCATACATACACTGTCAATCCTAGGTTCAAGAAGATCTATAAAATGTAACCAGATGGAAAAGCAATGGTGAAATCCTGCCCTGTGAAACAGGAACAAAAGTGTCCCAACCATTGCAACCATGACTCCTGTTGCACTTTACTGTTAGTCAGAGTATCAGACAAAAAAACAAAGTATTAAAGAGGCTGAAGAAATAGATCGGAAGCTAATAGAGCTTAACTGGCCAGATTTGATTCCCAGCATCCACACGGCAACTCACAACCTTGCAGTTCCAGTCCCAGGGGATCCAGTGCCCTCTCCTGGCCTCTGTGGGCACTGCCCACAAATGGTGCACTTACATGTGTGCAGGCAAAACACCCATCCACTTTAAATGAAAAAAAAAATCTTAAAAACATAAATAATTAAAAGTGATGCATTTCCAATAATATACAAATATAAAGTAGCTATAAGGAAATTTGCAAAAATATGTATTATCTAAGACAAATCAAAACATTTAAAATGACCTAACAGATAGCAATAAAAAAAAAAGTTCATTGGTTTCCATGTCTATATTTTAAAGCTATACACACACACACAGGTGGGAGGGGAAAGAGAGAATAAACAAACATTCTTCATCGGCGGAATATAAGAAGAAAAAGTTATCTAAATAGAAAATAAGCATACGCCATGAGAATGTCCACAACTGTTTATATTCATCAGACTGAGACCCTAAAAGTTCAGTGGATGACATGTTAGTCAGGAAGCAGCAATAGGAACCCAAGCAGTGCTGAAGAATTTCTTGGACTTATACTGTAAAATTGAAGATTTCTATTTCATCCCACTCAACAATTCCACATCTAGAGAAACTAACACAGACTTATACTAGAACACAGTCCTGTTATGCCTGGTAACAAGCCTCACATCTTCCAACACAGAACATGGGAAAATGTGGTGTGTCCACAGAACAAACTCTAAGGAGCAATGAAGATGATCGTATTGAATGTAGTTCCGGCATGCACACTGCACATAAGCTGCACACTGCACATAAGCTGCACGCTGCACACAAGCTGCACACTGCACATAAGCTGCACAGTGTACATAAGCTGCACACTGCACATAAGCTGCACACTGCACATAAGCTGCACAGTGTACATAAACTGCACACTGCACATAAGCTGCACACTGCACATAAACTGCACACTGTACATAAGCTGCACACTGCACATAAGCTGCACACTGCACATAAGCTGCACAGTGTACATAAACTGCACACTGCACATAAGCTGCACACTGCATATAAGCTGCACACTGCACATAAGCTGCACACTGCACATAAGCTGCACACTGCACATAAGCTGCACACTGCACATAAGCTGCACACTGCACATAAGCTGCACACTGCACATAAGCTGCACACTGCACATAAGCCGCACAGTGTACATAAGCTGCACACTGCACATAAGCTGCACACTACACATAAGCTGCACAGTGTACATAAGCTGCACACTGCACATCAGCTGCACACTGCACACAAACTGTACAGTGTACATAAGCTGCACACTACGCATAAGCTACACACTGCACATAAGCTGCACAGTGCAGAGAAGCCTCACGTGTCTTAAGATTGATAGGTAGTGACAACAAGGATGCCAGTCAAATGAAGCTGCAGGTTATGGTTAAGCTGAAATATACACTAAAGGTGTACATATATGCATTACTTTCTCTTTATTGTTCCATCTCAAGCAAGGCATGAATAGTTGACTCCATGAGACAGACTGTGGCTGGGTCGAGAGTTAGCAGAGAGCTGGCTTTGCTCTATTTCTTGACCTTACTTGTAGCTACTCAGTGTTTCACACAGAGAAAGACTTGTTTATCAAGTTTTCTGCTTACAGATTGTGTTCCACAACAAAGAACACAAAGTAACACAAATACTGGGGCACTGTGTTTTCTGCAAACATCTAGATACTTGTTCATGGAAATGAGTTTTCATTCTGCTTTACCAAATAGCTATCCCATGATTCTCATAGTTTTACATTACATATTCTCCCACTCAAATGCATTTCCCCATATTACTAAGATCCATTCTCAGAAATATATGACACCTCTCTTGTTTATATATATATATATATATATGCAACCACATAGACAATATTTCCAAAGGCCTACTCTGTGAGTCTGTAAAGTTCCACTGTCCTATGTGAAAAGTCTCTGATCCTAACTACAACCACATCTATTGTGGACTGCGCTGTACCCTTCCAAATTCATAGGTGGAAAATCTAGCCCCAAATATGTCTATATTTAGAGACGGTGTTTTCTTAACTTGTGAAGGTTAAGTGAGACCATAAAATTGGAAGGAAACCTCACCCAAGGGAACTGGCATTTTCACAAGAAAGGGCAGGGACATCACAGACACTGGTCTCAAGGAGAAGTCACATGTGGGCACATAGCAGGAACAGTCAGCTAGTCAAGGTGAGACTCCTTGACAAGTAGAATCTGTTCACAGCTGGATTTTAGACGTCAAGGTCTCAGATTCATGTCTATACACTGACAAAATGTATAAAGGACAGCATCACAAAAGACTTGTGTAGATATTAGGCAGGATAAAAATATACAGACAGGGCTTAGAATAATCCAATGCAAATTGGATATACAAAAATGTCTGAACCTAGCCTGGGCCATGGCTCATGAGTAAAGGTTCTTGACTCTAAGTCCTATGACCTGAGTTCGATTCACAGGACCCACACAGTAAAAGGAGAGAGTCCACCCCAACAAATTGTCCTCTGACCTCTACACATGGACCATGGCACACACATATACACACACAACAAATAATAAAAGAATTTAAATTAAAAATACGTATACATGATCCGGGATCAATGAAAACAAAGAATATTTGAAATGTGATCATGAAGCCCATTAATTGTGTGCTGACTGAAAATAAAATAACATAGAAGAGACTTTTAAACCAAAAGAAAAAAGAAACATGGTCTTTTTCAGGGGTTTCCAGAATTCCACCAAAAATATTGTTGTACATTCAGTGGGTATGAAAAGCATAGGGTCTCAGGTTCATGATTTCAAAGGTTAGATTTTTATCCATTTCTGAAATATCAGTCTCACATGTACTATAAAAGTCATCTTAGCCCCCCTATATTTAAAATTGAGAATTTAAAATGGCACTAATACACTGTTAAAGCAACTGAGATGGTAACAATTCCTTCATCCAGGTCTCACTTAGCTAGGTTGGTCAGGCATTCTCTGTGCCTAGAATCTGTCTTCTGAGTTCTATTTTGAGACTTTGGTTCATAGCTCTGACGGTATTGCCAATAAAGCTGCCGGATACCATTAATCTCACTTCTTTGAAAGAATAAATCATTCCCCCAGAGTAATTAAAGAATAAACATATCAAGTAAAACTAATTCAAGTTAAGTCTAGACGTCCACTGTGTAATTCCGAGACAAGCTTGTCACAACCATCTCTACTTGAACTTGAAGCCGCTTTGCTCAGTCTTTACAATAGAACTAAGATTTAAGATCCTGTTATGGAAGCGCCTAGCCCCATGGAGCTGACATCAGAACTCACCGGGGACGCCAGACTGTGCCTGCAGTTTCCCCGAGCCATTATTGCGCATGCCCAGGGTTGGTAGCATGCTTTGTTTACCAGTTCTCCATCATACACACCACACCCCAGGCTTGTCACTGGGCTGCCTCTCTTCCCCATTCCCACGCTTTTAATTTGCTGCCTTTCAAAGACAACAAGACTACAGAGCTAGTCATGAATGTTTTTCCCTGGAGGGAGTCATGATTTTTATGGACAGGTGTGGTAATAATTTGGACCTCGGTTTAGAACCAAAATGGTCTCCATTCTTCCTGTATCCAGCCACCAAACTTTATAGATAAGGCAGTTACAATTCTTTTTATGATTTTGTATTACTATGGAATAGATTGAGTCACTTTTACAGGAACTGAAGATAATTTCTTAAACTGATATGTGAGATGTTTTTGGTGCTGTTGCCCGGTTACACAGACTAGACTTTATCTCCAGGAAAATCCTCTCCTAAAACCCATCTAAGGAAACAGAAGTAAAAGCATTCCTTTCTCTAATAACTTACAGAAAATAGCAAATCCATTTTTTTACACGCTGATAGAACCACAGACATTCTCATTAAAGTGAAGTTCTAAATATAAACACAATTCTGTTGGCCAAAAAATAGATACTAGGGTGGCCAAGACTGGTACTCTTCATTCTCAGCTTGGAAGGATTTGATATCCGTTAGGAAACACATTGTTCTACATTTCTTCAATTTCTTTATGTCCATGAGCGTTTTGCTAGCATGTATGTCTGTGGTGTGCCAGGTGCATGCCTGATGCACGAGAAGGTTGGAAGAAGATGTGAGATCCCCTGGAACTGGAGTTACCAACAGTTGTAAGCCATCATGTGGGTGCTGGCAGTTGAATCCAGGTCCTCCACAAGAAGAAGTCCTCTTAACTACTGAGCCATTATCTCTCCATCCCCAAGAAACGCCTCAAAGTGTACCATTGTGGTGCTCCCAGAGAGGTATAACTGAGAAGAGAAACCTACCCTGAAAGTGGGCAGCACCACCCCAAGCATAATTCCTGAACTAAATAAAAAATTGAGAAAGCAAGGTAAACACCTCCCCCCCTCTCTCTCTGTCTCTCTCTCTCCCTCTCTCTCTCCCTCTCTCTCTTCTCTCTCTCTCTCTCTCCCTCTCTCTCTCCCTCTCTCTCTCCCTCTCTCTCTCCCCTCTCTCTCCTCTCTCTCTCTTTCTCTCTCTCTCCCTCTCTCTCTCTCCCTCTCTCTCTCTCTCCCTCTCTCTCTCTCCCTCCCTCTCTCCCTCTCTCTCTCCTCTTTCTCTCTTTCTCTCTCTCTCTTTCTCTCTCTCTCTTTCTCTCTCTCTCTTTCTCTCTCTCTCCCTCTCTCTCTCTCCCT
>JAPYYD010005508.1:0-12044 GCA_028551405.1 Uromys caudimaculatus | reverse complement strand
TGCATGGTATTGGTACAGTGACAGGCAGGTAGATCAATGGAATAGAATTGAGGACCCAGAAACGAACCCACACACCTATGGTCACTTGATCTTCGACAAAGGAGCTAAAACCACTCAGTGGAAAAAAGACAGCATCTTCAACAAATGATTTTATTTTTCTTTTATACATATAGATATATACCACCTAATGCTTCAATTTTGAATATAGTTTTTAAATTAAACTTTTTATTTATTATTTATATAGTTAGTTAGTTATAAGTCTTATTTATTTTTTATATCCTCTTTACTTTTGAAAAGTGTCCAGAGATCCAAAGAGTTGAGAACAAATATTTTATTAAATTTCTTATAAAGCTTACTCCAAAGTGTCACTTAAATAAATGTCTTTCTCACATTCAGAGGAGAAATGCTTTCAGGGTCTCAGGCAAGCTGCCTCTCCTCACTTCACTCCTGAAGGTGGTGCCCTGTTAACCTGGGCACATAACAGGAAAATGGTGGCCTGCCTCCTTTACCCACTAGGGGACTTCTTAGAGGTGCTTCTTGCCATTTAGTTGCTAGGCATTCACAAACTCATATTGATTTGTTGAGCTGGTTAAAATTTGATTGGACTGGGTTTGCTTCAGCTACTCCAAGGAAGTAAAAGGATGAATTTAGTCAGCAGTTGCCAGGGTGGCTGCAGCTAGTCAAGAAATCAGTAAAACCTCTAGGCTCATTCATGTATCCCTCAGCCATAGTTCCTGAAATGCCTGTCTTGAGCAGAAGCGTGCTAGTTTGCATACTGTGTATCTTACTGTATGTGTGCACACCTCATGTCCCTGAGAGTCTAGTGCCCCTGTGTACCTGTATACCTATTAATAAACTGCTGTTACACAAACAAACCTTTGTTCAGTGGTTTTTCAACCTTCCTAATGCTGTGAGGCTTTAATGCAGTTCCTCTTGTTGTAGTGACCCCCAAACGTAAAATTATTTTATTGCTACTTTATAACTGAAATTTTGCTACTGTTATGACTCATAGTGTAAGTATTTGTGTTTTCTGATGGTCATAGGTGACTCCTATGAAAGGATCATTTGGCCCTCCAAAAGGTTTGTAATCCACAGGTTGAGAACTGCTAGTTTAGAGTAGTATCTTCAGTGAAAAATAGAATACAAGACACAAATTAAAGATTTTAGAGAAAAGTAGAGTAAGGTAGAAGAAAATTATAAATATGGTTATAAAAATCACCATGCCTCCAGAGACTGCAGGCCGATCCCTAGTGTGTCCACAACATGGAAACTTCACGAAAGTTGCAAGATAAATGCTTGTTTCTTACGGAGAGCGTGAGAGGAGAGTGATTGGCTTCCCAAAAGTGTTTTTAATGATGCAGTGAATATTCTTAAGAAGGTAAAACATGGATTTTGACAACCAAAAGGTAAAACATGGATTTTCGCAACCAAAAGAAAAAGAATATGCTTTGGGGTGTAAGGAGACACAGCATTTCAGAACTTATAATATTTCAGGTGACCGCACTTTTATACTAAAATCAATAACAACTGTGGGGTTTGTTTCTCAGGCCCTAAAAGCTTGATTATTTGTGTGCTTTTCAAAATTCTCCTACAGTATTTTTAGGAGCCTTCATACTAAATATTCACTTCTTCCCCTTTGTAAGAAACTGATATTTTTCTTAGTCTTGTGCCTATGTAGTCTATTTTAAAATTCAGTGTTACGTGTGTTTTCATTTACACACTGATCCAACTTGGGCTGCTGTATTTCAGTTGATTTCATAGGTGGACTAGACGCGCACTCCCACTACCAGGATCATATTGAGTTAAAGCCTGTTAAACCTGTAAGTAGAGGTGCAAAATATTAATCCATCTAACCTGGCCTAAACTAACCAACCTCGGGGGACTTTGGACCTTCTACTCACCGCTGCTTTAATCTTCACTCATATTAAAACAACTTTCATATGTAACCCGATGCCATTCTTACTCATTGCAGAAAGGATTTGGTGTAGGTGATATGGCATGTACTTCAAAACTGATGTTCTTGTCTAATTTTTCTCATCAGCAGCTGACTGCATTTGGGAAAATATGATTATTTATTCTACAGAAATTGGAGTTTTGAATGAGTCTCTGGGCATAACAGCAGAGCAAAAGGGGTGGGAGAGGGGTGAAGATTAGAGTCCAGGCTTACAGAATCCAAATACCTTGCTCAACGTGTCTGAAACTTTCCTCATCTGTCACGTGGCTTCATGGGAGAAGGGTGGATCATTATGGGAATGAGGTAATCTTCAGGAGGCACAGTGTATATGAGCAGTTGCTTCTAATTTTTATTTACACTCACTGTTGTTTATAATAAAAGAAAACCCTTCAGGAATAGGTTTATTATATTCCTTGAGGACATGGAAAAAGTCAACAATGAAGTGGCCCCATAGAACTGTTCCAGTTTCAGATTCAAGAAGGAATTTTGGTCACTGAATTGATAAGATCTTAGCCTATAAGGAAAGAGAGTTGGTGATTCCACTCTCAGGAAACTCAAAGTAGAAACAGAGATGCATACAAAATAACAGCTGTCATATGCTAGCTATGTTGCCTACAACTCTCATTTAATTATTGTGAAATGTATATTAGCATATTAATCAGTATTTCCATTTTATGAGTAAGGAAACTGAAGCTCAACAAAGAATTAGGGAGCTCCCTAGTAAGTTGAAGAGCTGGCCTCCTCCTTGGGTAATGAGAGGTGTCTAACCTGACTAAATAGACATGCTCATATGGACTTCCTGTATGTTCAGCCCAACCTTACATAATTCTGTGATAACAGAGACTGTCCTCTGAAGCTATTACTGGTACACAACCACACAGCAAAGGCTTCACTGCTGCCTTATCAGCACTTTGGTCGCTGCTCAAATCTTCACTGCTCCTCTAGCACCTCTGAGGAGTGAGGTCCTGAAGCGGCTGCAAAGGAGAATTAGTTAGAGCAAGCATAACTCACACACCATTCAAGTCATCACTTTCCCATCACATGATAGGTATTTAAATAAGTTTTGGGTTCTTAAAGGAAATTCAAATGGAAGACATCTGCCCTATATAACACCCCAAGACCAGTCATCACCTCATTACATATGCTTTTGAATGATACAAATGAGGTGCTCCAAAAGTTGGTATTTGTGGGTTGGGGAGCTTGGCTAGTGCTATGACAATTAGCAGGATGCTAAGTGCACTGGAAACAAAAAAGAACAAAACAAAGCCCAGTGATGGCTGGGAAAGCCTTCATATATTCGATAGAAGATAAGAGGATGATTAATGGACTCTTTAATCTTACCATAAAAAATAACTCTGCAGAGAAATAGCAGTGTGAAAAACGCTGCTGCATAAGATGGTGTATTACAGAGGTTATTAAGAACTCTAATTGATTGATGTTGATAATAGAAGCCCTTCTTTCATGGGGGACTTTAAAATAGATTATTAAATACCTGTGCATCTCTCCAGGGGCATGTGGCATGTCCCAGGGCTAGTGACTTCCTTTTATGTTCTCTGAAGTCCCTTCTTCTCTGGGAATCGAGAACACATAAAACATCCTCTTAAGATCACCTAGCAGGCTTTGATCAAGTCCTCTATCTCCTCAAAGGGTTTTCTCACTATCCTGGTTCACTTGTGGACCTGCACCCCTTCAGTGGAGCATTAGCATAAACTACCAGCTACAAAAAGCTACAGAACAAGGCTCTGCTTTGACACATTATGCTTATTATCACGTCATATGAATGTGGAGAGCCTCTCGGCCAGGAAGGGGATGGGAATCTGAAAAATCAAACTGAGCTTGAATTGAAATCATTGTGCATAGAACTATGTAGGAAATCAGTATCTATTCCTCCCCAGTATGCAAATGTTTCAGCATTGATCTAGGGAACATCTGTCACATGCTTGGTTGCCTTTGCTAAGGCCTGTTTTATTAGATTGCAATATACCCAGCACACTGATAGCATAGTATGCATGTGTGTGCACGCACGCTCACACACACACACACACACACACACACACACACACACACACACACACATCATCATCATCATCATCATCATCATCATCATCATCATCATCATCATCTTAGCCAGCTTTCTGTACTAAATTGCTCAAGAAGAGAGTGAATGCTCAGCTGATTTTAAACTTTCATTAAGGCTCTTTCATTTACATGGAGGGTAAAGGCAGATTTCCTGAGGAAGCTCCTTTATTGAGAGATTCAAAAGAATCTTCAGCATATTCTCAGACATGTGTACATGAACAGGTGTCTTTCTGTTAGAGAAGGATTGATAAAAGCTGACAGGAAAATCCCATATGCCTGTATCAGCAGCAACTTGTGTGAATATATATAACTGAGAACAGTTTTGGTGAGGATGATGTAGCTCACATTTTTTGTTCCTTCTTTTTACAGTAATGATGTCAAGCCCCACTGATTAATTACATCAGTTTAATTCAATTTATAGTCATTAACTGATTAGCTGCAATGATGTGAACCACTCACTGCCCTGACAACTGGGCATAAAAAGATAAAAAGCAATTGAGCATTGGCCTCTAAAGCTGATCACGGGGGAGGGGAGACCTACATAGGAAACACTACACGTAAAGTAATATACCCAGGGTCATGTTTTGTCAGAAGGGAAATAGCTATGCTTCCCTTAGTAGAGAAAGTTTTCACTGGGAAATGACATTGAGAGGACATGGTCTTTATAAAAATAAGATGGAGTCCAAGTTTGGTGGCACACACTTGTAATACCAGCATGAAGAAGGAAGAAGGAGGAGGGAATTTCTGTGAGTTCAAGTCTAGCCATGGCTACAGAGTGAGACTGTTTCATAAATAAATAAATAAATAAATAAATAAATAAATAAATAAATAAATAAATAAAATGTGAATGAGGAAGACATTCAATGTTGACCTCATGTCCTGCAACAAATGCATACATGTGCATGAACACACACACATGCATGGACGCATGCCCGCACGCACGTGCGCATTCACACATTCATCTTCTATACATAGACATGAAACACTTTCAGTGGAGGTCTTCTGAGTGGTGCTTACAGATGTGGGAAGAAGGCTGTAGTTAGCTTATGCTGGAGTCTATCATCTTGCCATGGCTGATAATTTGCAGTTAACATGGCCTCACACTAACTCCCGGGAGGGTCTCTACCAGGACTTCTCTGACCTCTGCTCACAAGGGATTCTATCTCTGCTAAAGGCATAGAGCAGGAGCTACTCTGGCCTAAGAGGAACAAGTCAAGGGTTCGAGAGACTAGCTGGGCTTGGAAGAACTATTTACACATTGATCCAATAAGGACAGCAAGGGGAAAGGGCTAGCCAAAGTAAATTTACCTTTGAGAAGGAAACTAGTAGGGCATAAAACCATGTATGACCGTGAGATGCAATTTCAGAGAACAACATAATGAGCGGCTAAATTAGAGTTTGTCAAAATCATGGTGTGTATTTCCATTCAAAAGGCAGCATCTGGATGGCAGGAAAATTAACATCTATGTAGCAGTAATTCTTCACATAAAAGTAATTAGACCAAGGCAGTTTGTCAAAGAAAGATAGCAGCTGAGTTCCAGACCTGTGATGTGCAGCAGAAATGGAGCTAGAGCAGATTCTCTTAGAAGTCATGTAAGAAGAAGATGCTTAGAAACGTTTGATGAGACATTTATTCTGAACTTGCCTGCCACTTTAAAAAAAAAAAAAAAATCTTCTTCTTAGACTTCCAAAGGAGAACTTGACTTTTCTATAGTATCTTGACTTGTCTGATTGCCTTTGCTGGAGACTAATTTTTCTTCACAAAAATTGCCACATGTTACGTGACCACTGCTGATTGAGTGGCCCCTATTGCCTCTAAGTGCTAAAAGGCAGAGGCAGCTAATCCCCATTTCAAGACACTACTCTGGCATGCTCTAGGTAGCTACCTTTGTTGCCTGGATTTTTTCTCCAATAATCCAGACCCACAGAAAACTCACCTATGATGGCTGAGGACAGATGCCAAGAAGAATATGTCTATTTGCTCTTTCCTGAGAACATTACTTTTCTCCCAGTAATAATACCACTGTGAATTGTTTCCACACAAGATCATCTTGGATTTAGTATCTTGATTGAACTCTAGCTAGTAAGACAGATCAGGTGTACAATCACAGTGCCTGGGGTGGGGGAAATGGGTGAGAAAGCATAATAATGGATTTTCACATTCTTATTTTAAAAATGACTGTCACCACTTCAGCCAGGAAAACAGGTAGGCTGATGCCAGACCTTCACTTCTCTTTTTGCTCCATCAAATCAAATTCCCAGCCTCATATCCAGCTCTGTAGCAGAATACATTCTACACATGCCTTTCCACCTCATCTCTAGTAGATCCCACAGACCTTCCCCTCTGTACCTCAGCTCATTGCTTTATCTGACCCCACAACTCCAGCACACATGCTGCAGACTCCCTTCTGCCTCATCTCTAGGGGATCCCACAGATCTTCCCCTCGTAACCTCTGTCCCTCAACTCATTGCTTTGTCCCACCCCACAACTCCACCAGGAACTCCCTGGGAACCCACAGGCTACTCTAGGCAGAGAAGTAGGTAAGCTAATGGCCAATATTTACTGCTCCTTCTGCTCTTCCAAGTGCAATTCCCCAGTATCATCTCACCTCTGCAACAGAACACCTGCTATAACCTTCGTTCCCTCCTGCACCCATCTCCAGTGGATCATACAGAACTTCCCCTCCAAAATTCCCACTCATGCCAGCAGACACTCCTTGGCAACACACAGACTGACAAGGGAAGCAAGTAGGCTAACTGCAGACCTTCACATCTCCCTCCATTCATCTAAGTCCAATCCCCCAGTCTCATCCCCAGTTCTTTAGCAAAATGTCTGCTGTGGTCTCTCCATACTCTTTGTCCTCATTCCAAGATCCTAGTGGAAGACTCTACTTTTCTCTCTCTCTCTCATGTGAAGCTCCCTCAATGCCCACAACCATCCCTCATTCCTAAATCTCAGGTTCTAATATCTAGAGATACCTTTTACCTGGAACCCCCACTGCCCAAACCTATCAGGACCTAAGAAGATTTTCCTACAGGCAACACACAGCCACAAAACTTTTCTAAGAACTAGAGAAGAAGCAAAAATCAAGGAACAAAACATTCACCCAACAAAGAAAAATCAGATATAATCACCTATAATTACAAACTTCCCAATTCCAGATGCCTAGGCATCACTGTTAAAACATAATATCAGCCAGGGCAATATGTCTCCAGTAGAACTGAGCAAACCAAACATAGCAGGCTTTGAATATTCCAACATAGTTGAAACACAAAAAAAGGGACCTTAAAATAGGCTTTATGAATATGATAGTGGTTCTTAAAGAAAAAATTAATAAATTCTTCAAATAAGCCTATGAAAATACAAACGATGGAAGGAACCAAATAAAGCCAGTCAGGAATTCAAACAGGAACTGCAGGGACAAGCTTCATCAATAAATCCAAGAGATGGAAGAGAGAATTTAAGACACTGAACATAGGATAGAAGATTTGGATATATCAGTCAAAGTTAAATCTAAAATACTACCAGTATAAAACATCCAGGAAAGGAAAGGACTAAATTTAAGAATAGTAGAAATAGAAGAAGGAAAACAAATGCAGATAAATGGCATGGAAAATATTCTCCACAAAATCTTAAAAGAAAATTTCCCTAACCTAAAGAAGGAGATCAAGGTACAAGAAGCATACAGAATACCAAACAGAACAGAACAGAAAAAATAAAAGGTCTTCTTAGCACATAATAACCAACATGTTAAATGTACAGAACAAAGAAAGAATATTAAAGCTGCAAGTATAAAAGACCAAGTAGCATACCTATTAAAATTGTGTCTGACTTCTCAATGGAGACTCTAAGTACCAGAAGGGCTTAGATAGATGTGCTGCAGACTCTAAGAGACAACAGATGGTATCTCAGACTACTATACCACAAACAGAGAAAATATGACATGACATCCCATGGTAGAAAACAAATTTAAACAAAAATATAGCTACAAAACCAGTCCTATTTAAGATACTCGATGGTAAACCCCATCCTTAAAACACAGAGAAGCATAAGCTGTTTCCAGAGAGGCTCAAGCAGAACCTGACAAATACAGAGGAGGATGCTCGCAGCCAACCATTGGACTGAGTGTGGGGTCCCAGATGGAGGACCTGGAGGAGGAACTGAAGGAGCTGAGGGGTTTTACAGCCCCATGGAGGGAACAACAGTGTCAACTGGCCTGACCCCCCAGAGCTCCTGGAGACTGAACCACCAACCAAAGAATACACATGGAGGGACCTAGGGTGCTGGCCACATATGTGGCAGTGGAGGGCTTTTGTTGACATTCAGTGGAAGGAGAGGCCCTTGAGCCTGAGGGTGTTAGATGTCCCAGTGCAGGGGAATGCTAGGAAGGGAAGACGGGAGTGGGTGGGTGGGTGGGTGGGGGCACACCCTCATAGAGACAGGGGGAGGGGAAATGGGATAGGAGGTTTCCAAAGGGAAACCTATTATTTACATTTGAAATGTAAATAAAATAAATATCCAAAAAATAAAAAATAAAAATAAAGATAAAAAAGCAGCAATTAACTAATCTGAAACAAACAAAATAAAAAGAAGTGAACAAACAAGACACACAAACACACACACACACACACTCACACACACACACACACACCCAACACCACCATCAACACCACCAAAAGAAAAATTACAAGAACCATTATTGGTCGTAGACATCTATAAACAACAAAGATCACAATCCCCTAATAAAAAGACTAATAGACTAATAGAGTGCTTTCAAAAACAGGTTCCGGTGGGTGGACACCTCTGCCTGGGCCACCAGGGGTCCATAGCCAACTAGCGCCAGGAGAAAGCTACCCTCTCAGGAGCATGGAAAAGCCATGAGTGGGGTGAAGGCGAACACCACTGCTCACCGGGACCCGCCAAGAACTGGCGGGATACAGGGTCTGAGGAAAACTCGGGGACAGGAAACCTCTGAACCTTCCGGTTTCCATCTGTGGGTGGAGACCTCTGCCTAGGCCACTAGGGTTCCATAGCCAATGAGCGCCAGGAGAAAGCTACCTCCCAGGAGCGTGGAAAAGCAATGAGTAAGGTTAAGGCGAGCACCACTGCTCACCAGGACCCGCCAGGAACCCTCGTGACACAGGGACTGAAGTAAAGATGGAGACAGGAACTTTCCAGTTTCCATCTGTGTCTGGGGACCTCAGCCTGGATCACAGGGCTCCAGAAGAGAGCTGGTATCCCAGGAGTGCCGACACACCTTTGAACACAGGCAAAACCACCACTTCTGTTCAAACTCACTGGATCAAGAGGGACCCTTGCAGAACCATCAGGACACAGAAATCAAGGGACAGCTGGGGACAAGATCCTTCTGGTTTCTGTCTGCACCACAGAGCTGACCCTGTGCTCTTCAAACCCAAATACCTCTCAGAGAGAGCTGGTCTTCAGGGAGTATTAACACAGAAGCCTTCAGGAGGGGCAAGCCATAGCCAGACAGAGTAAGACCAACTAACATCAGAGTTAACAAGATGGCAAAAGGCAAGGGTAAGAACATAAGGACCAGAAACCAAGGCTACTTGGCATCATCAGAACCCAACTCTCCCACCACAGGAAGCCCTGGATACCCCAGCAGATCAGAGAAGCAAGACTCAGATTTAAAATCATTTCTCATGTTGATGATAGAAGATTTTAAGAAAGAAATTAATAACACCCTTAAAGAAATACAAGAGAACAAAGATAAACAACTAGAAGCCCTTAAAGAGGAAATGCAAAAATCCATTAAAGAATTACAGGAAAACACAATCAAACAGACAAAGGAAATGAACAAAACTATCCAGGAGCTAAAAATAGAAATAGAAACAATAAAGAAATCACAAAGGGAGACAAACCTGGAGTTAGAAAACCTAGGAAAGAAATCAGGAGTCACTGATGCATCACCAACAGAATACAAGAAATAGAAGAGAGAATCTCAGGAACAGAAAATACCATAGATAACATTGACAAAACAGTAAAAGAAAAGCAAAATGCAAAAAGCTTCTAACCCAGAACAACCATGAAATCCAGGACAAAATGAGAAGACAGAACCTAAGGATAATAGGTATAGAAGAGAGTGAAGATTCCCAACTTAAAGGACCAGTAAATATCTTCAACAAAATTATAGAAGAAAACTTCCCTAACCTAAAGAAAGAGATGAACATAAATATACAAGAAGCTTACAGAACTCCAAACAGATTGGACAAGAAAAGAAATTCCTCCTGTCACATTACAATGAAAACACCAAATACACAAAACAAGGAAAGAATATTAAAAACAGTAAGGGGAAAAGGTTAAGTAACATATAAAGGCAGACCTATCAGGATTACACCTAACTTCTCACCAGAGACTATAAAAGCTAGAAAATCCTGGGCAGAACTCCTACAGACCCTAAGAGAACACAACTGCCAGCCCAGGCGGCTATACCCAGCAAAACTCTCAATTACCATAGATGTTGAAACCAAAATATTCTATGACAAAACCAAATTTACACAATATGTTTCCACAAACCCAGCCCTATAAAGGATAATGGATGGTAAACGTCAACTCAAAGAGGGAAACTACACCCTAGAAAAGGCAAGAAAGTAATCTTTCAACAAACTCAAAAGAAGATAACCACATAAAGGTAAAAATAACACCGAAAATAACAGGAACCAACAATCACTACTCCTTAATATCTCTTAACATTACTGGACTCAATTCCCCAATAAAAAGACATAGACTGACAGACTGGATCCATAAAGAGGACCCAACATTTTGCTGCATTCAAGAAACACATCTCCGTGATAAAGACAAACACTACCTCAGAGTAAAGGGCTGGAAAACAATTTTCCAGGCAAATTGTTCCAAGAAACAGGCTGGAGTAGCCATTCTAATATCGTATAAAATCAACTTTCACCCAAAAGTCATCAAAAAAGATAAGGAAGGACACTTCATACTCATCAAAGGAAAAATCTACCAAGAAGAACTCTCAATTCTGAACATCTATGCTCCAAATGCAAGGGCACCCACATTCATAAAGGAAACTTTACTGAAGCTCAAAGCACACATTGCACCTCACACAATAATAGTACGTGACTTCAACACACCATTATCATCGATGGACAGTTCTTGGAAACACAAGCTAACAGAGATACAGTGAAACTAACAGATGCTATAAACCAAATGGATTTAACAGCTATCTATAGAACATTTCATCCTAAATCTAAAGGATATACCTTCTTCTCAGCACCTCATGGTACATTCTCAAAAACTGACCATATAATCGGTCAAAAAACAAACTTCAACAGATACAAGAAGATTGAAATAATCCCATTCTGCCTATCAGAACACTACGGATTAAGGCTGGTCTTCAATAGCAAAAGTAAAAACAGAAAGCCCACATACACATGGAAGCTGAACAATGCTCTACTCAATGATAACTTGATCAAGGAAGAAATAAAGAAAGAAATTAAGGACTTCCTAGAATTTAATGAAAATGAAAGTACAATATGCCCAAATTTATGGCACACAATGAAAGCAGTGTTAAGAGGAAAACTCATAGCTTTGAGGGCCTCCAAAAAGAAACTGGAGAGAGCATACACTAGCAGCTTAACAGCACACCTGAATGCTCTAGAACAAAAAGAAGTTAATGCACCCAAGAGGAGTAGAAGGCAGGAAATAATCAAATCAGGGCTGAAATCAACCAAGTAGAAACAAAAAGAACTACACAAAGAATTAACAAAACCAAGAGTTAGTTCTTTGAGAAAATCAACAAGATAGATAAACCCTCAGCCAGACTCACCAGAGGGCACAGAGACAGGATCCAAATTAACAAAATTAGAAATGAAAAGGGAGACATAACAACAGATTCTGAGGAAATTCAAAAAATCATCAGATCCTACTACAAAAGCCTATACTCAACAAAACTGCAAAATCTGGATGAAATGGACAATTTTCTAGACAGATACCAAATACCAAAGTTAAGTCAGGATCAGATAA
>JAPYYD010005507.1:0-12045 GCA_028551405.1 Uromys caudimaculatus | reverse complement strand
CACTTTGTAGTTTGATAAATCTTTTCTGTGAATACTGGTAGAATTCATAATGCATGATACACTTTTCTTTTTATTTCTTATTTTATAACAAAATGTGAAGAAAAACAAAAAAATTCATAATACAAAGGCATTTTTTATGATTTTTATGTTATAACTACATATAAAGAAACAAAAAGTAGAAACATGACAGAGTAATGCTCCCCTTTATTAGAGGAATGGGCGTTCAAAGGGATGCATAATGGGGTTGTATCTGCTGCTGTGTGGTCCTAAGACTCTCTAATTCTAAGACATAAAAATATAGATTCCATGAATTCCACATGCCAAGTATTATACTTTACATTTTAAATTTTTATTTAATTCATTCTAATTGAAAGTATCTTAGCTTCTTTTCTTATCTAACTTATTCAACAATAATGCAGACATTAATTTAAACATCCCTTGAATTCAAATAGCACAATCATTTTTACAAACATTATCTCTACTCTGTGTGTATGTTCACATGTATGTAGGCATGTATGTATTGGTGTGGGGGTATGTGTATGCATATATATATATATGAGGGCAAAAGTCAGAGGTAGGTGTAGTCATGAATCATAATTTTTGAGACAAAATCTTCTTTTGTTTAATATTTAAATATATAAAAAATATCCTTATATGTAAAAATATAATTAAAGTGATAGTTGGATATAATTTTTACTTAAATTGGCAAAGATCAAAGTGTTTCATTTTGTATCAAATTGGTTTATATCACCTGTACGAATCTTGGAAAGCAGCCCTGGATTATATGTCATCTGCATGTTACAGGAACATACATTACATCTGACACAGATTCCCACAGATTCATGCAGAGGTGAATGAACAAACATCTTAATGCAATGTTATTTATATAAGCACAGAATATTGCATGTTAAATGCTCACCAATCTTGAGTTTATGCATTACATAGTTACAATGTAAGGAGTTTATTCTTAAGCAACAGAAACCAAGGTTACCTGGCATCATCAGACCCCAATTCTCCCACCATAGCAAGTCCTGGATATACAATCACACTGGAAAAGCAAGATTCGGATCTAAATTCACTTCTCATGATGATAATAGAGGATTTTAAGAAGGATATTAATAACGCCCTTAAAAAATACAGGAGAACACAGGTAAACAGATAGAAGCCCTTAAAGAGGAAACACAAAAATGCCTTGAAGAATTATAGGAAAACACAACCAAACGGTTAAGGAATTGAACAAAACCTTCCAGGATCTAAAAAAGGAAGCAGAAACAATAAAGAAATAACAAAGGGAGACAACCTGGGAGTTAGAAAACCTAGGAAAGAGATCAGGAGTCATAGATGTAAGCATCACCAACAGAATACAAAAGATAGAAGAGAGAATCTCAGGTGCAGAAGATAGCATAGAAAACATTGACACAACAGCCAAAGAAAATGTAAAATGCAAAACACTCCTAAACCAAAACATCCAGTAAATCCGGGACACAATGAGAAGACCAAACCTAAGAACAATAGGTATAGAAGAGAGTGAAGATTCCCAACTTAAAGGGCCAAATATCTTCAACAAAATTATAGAAGAAAGCTTCCTTAACCAAAAGAAAGAGATGAACATAAACATTCAAGAAGCCTACAGAACTCCAAATAGATTGGACCAGAAAAGAAATTCATCCTGTCACATAACTGTAGAGACAAAATCTTTAACTAATCCTGGAGCTCCCCAAATCTGCATAACTTAGTTAGCTGATGAATCCAGGAACTCTCCCACTTCACTTTTTCCAGAATTGGTAACATGTCATCCGTTTATTATTGTGGGCAGAATTGTTCTTTGGCATTGAGGATCTAAACTAAAGACCTCATCCGTGTGTACCAGGCATAGAACCAACTGACATGTCTTCTCAACTAACTTCTGTGACCTCCAAGAGCCTCTGAAACCTACGGCATTGCTCTCATCAGTTCAGGGAGCTATGTTTAAGAAAGTTACACTTCCTGACCAGGGTCACACTGTGCTAGAGTAAAGTGCGGTGCTGAATCGATTCCTAGCTCATATCCTTTCCATGTGCTACAAACTCTGGGGTAAGGTTATGTTCTCTTTGTTTACCTCCAGAGGAAAATGTAAAAGCTCTCTGTAGGAAACATGAATTCTGAGTCAGTCACCACTGGAAGTCAAGATGTTTTAATGATTAATTCTAATCATGGCCTTGCTGCCAAGCACTTGGAAGGAAGACTATACTATCACATCAGCAACTGTTAAAATACATACAATTAAAACATAAAGATTAAAAACATGAAAACTTAAGAGGCAGATTGTGTTGTACATGATATTCACATATAATACTGATTCATTTATCAACCATAGCACAACATATACCCAAGTAAACTCCTTCTAAGTGGCTTCTGTGTGGTACAGGTACACATCAATACCTACTCTTTTTTTTAAAAAAAATCTGTTAATGGGTTAACTGCTGATGAAGAGAATTTTCTAGGAGTAGGATGAAATAAAATCAAAGCCTTAAATAAGCTTACATAAGTCATATATATCCTAATGCACTTTGTGCTTACTAATGCATAATTTTATTAAGTCCCACCACCAGCAGCATATCAATGCCTTTAAAACCGTCTTCGTGTGCTCTGTTTTTGTTGGACAATGATTCCTACTTAAACCCTAGTAATGTTTTCTTCCATTAGTTAAAAACATTACATTTTCTGGAGAAATTTATGGACAAAGAGAAAAATAAGTTCCAAGTTCTTGGTTCTAGAAAAGCTTAAGTGACTTGGGTTTATATCACATGTGAGTGTCTAAATTGATGTTGTCCTGCTAATTAAGATCAGGGAGAAAGGAGAGGACTTTGGGCCTGAGGGTGCTAGTGGCCCCAGTAAAAGGGAATGTCAAGGTGGGAATATGGGAATGGGTGGGCGAGTAGGTGGGAGGAGGAATTCCCTCACAGAGGCGGGGAGGGGGAGGGGACACGGGGTTTCCAAAGAAAAGGGGAATCATCGGAAATGTAAATAAAGTATCAAAAATAAAAAAAAATAAAAAAATTAAAAAAAAAAAAAAAAAGATTGAAGTGTGCTATTGTCCGGATAGCCTTCTCGAATTTGGCACAAAATGGAGTACTCCCTTTACTGGCAGGGCTTCCCCTTCTCTGACCTTGTCTGGAGAATTCAAAAGCCCTTCACATACCTTTCTCCCTGCAGAATGTCATACCCACCCATCTCAACATTTTTTAACCTAGAATTGCTCCTGTCTAAAGGAAATACAGGGACAAAGAGTGGAGCAGAGACTGAAGGAAAGGCCATCCAGAGACTGCTTCACCTTGGGATCCATCCCATATGCAGCCACCAAACCCAGACACTATTGCTTATGCCATGAAGTGCTTGATGACAGGAGCCTGATATGGATGTCTCCTGATAGGCTCGGCCAGAGCCTTACCAATACAGATGTGGATGCTTGCAGCCAACCATCGGATTGAACAGAGGGACCCCAATGGAGGAGTTAGGGAGAACTAAAGGAGCTGAAGGGGTTTGCAACCCCATAGGAAGAACAACAATATCAACAAACCAGACGCTCCAGAGCTCCCAGGGACTAAACCACCAACCAAAGAATGCACATGGAGGGAGCCAAAGCTCCAGCTGCATATGTAGCAGAGGATGGCCTTGTCTGGCATGAAAGGGAGGGGGCTCTTGGTCTTGTGAAGGCTTGAAGCCCCAGCATAAGGGAAGGCTAGGGCAGTGGGGCAGGAGTGGGTGGGTGGGGGTGGGAGCATCCTCATGGAGGCAGGGTGTGGGATAGGGAGATTTTAAGAAAGGAAACTGGGAAGGGGAAATAACATTTGAAATGTAAATAAACAAAATAACAAAAAAAAAATTTAAAAAGACTACAGATTCAACTTCCTTTCTTCCAATAAGAACCCATTCAGCTAGTACCTGAGATTCCTGGAATGCCTCTCTTGGCTAATGAGACATTTCGGTACCATTAGCCCTCAGTCAATGACACTTGTCCATCCTGATATTCTGACCCCTGTCCCGCAAATTGTATAAGTCTTGACTCACCCCAAGGAAAGTTGATCTGCCTCCCTGCAGCTGGTCCAGGTATCCTCATTTAACATACTCACTCACAGGGCTTCCAACCCTCCCACCCTTACTCTCAACTGTCCTCTCTGCTCCCTGAGTCACTGAGGACCAATACTGGCCAATGATCCTGAGGGACAGGTGGAGTCACGATGGGAACATGATTTTTCTGTTCTTGTTTCTAGAAGAGCATCAGATGAGTTGACTTTATATCACGTAACACATTTGAGTGTCTACATCCACAGTCATAGTTTTAGGAGCTATGTGTAATGGACACTCCCTGTGACTAGAATTAAAGAAAGAAGAAAGAAGTATGAAGAAGCTTACAAAAAATGTGTAATTCTGAACTGGTTTTCAAAAAGTCCTGAGAAGTCCCTATGTCCATTAAAACAGACCAAGAAGATAGTGAGAGCATTTTTATCATGTCCATTAGAACTCAAACTTCCTAAACTGGATATGAGAGTGATGCTATGTATTTTTGAGGTATGTAAAGATCATGGAAGTAAGTTGAGAAGATGTCCTAGTTGATACAGTACCTGGCATACAAACTTTCTGATGCTGTACTGTGTGGTGACTCTAAAACTCCCTTCAGAAATGAATACAGCTAGAAGCTAAGCTTCTCCTTGGGAATGCTCTTCTTTTATAAGGTTTTGTATATTTCCTTAACTCTGTGCTGTCACATTCTTCATTGTGACTGGGCATATATAGTTAAAATAATTACATATCCAATTAAATGACTATCAGTTGTTCCCAATGTATAAGTGCTACTATTGTACCTTTGGAAGATCTTACCATATTGGCCATTGTTGTGGTCCAAATGCTTTACAGCCGGGTAGAGCTATGGATTGCTTTTCTCATTTGGCAGCACAGATAGCACCTTTGAATAACATGAGAGCTAGTCCTGCATGAGATGGCAGCCATGTCAGATACAAGGTAGATTCATCTCGATTTCTCCTAAGTCTTATGCCTGAAGTGTATGAATGGAGCAGAAATGATGTATATGTAGAACTCCTGTAAGAAATTCCCAATAAAAGTAAAATAAATGTCGAAATTATATGTAATAGTGTTGGCATTAAACCTGGAATAATTACTGATCACTTGCTGAACCTATTTTTTAATGTAAAAATAAATCCAAATTTAAAGATTTTGGAAATACTCCTAGGAACACAGAATACTGTTACTTAGCACTAAGAAGTCCACTTTGCAGGACTTTTCTTATACATTTTTACAGAAGGACATATTTACTAATGAAACATTTCAGTGGATGCAATTCTCATTTTAATTATCTGTGTTTGATAGTTCAAGAATACATTTTTGTTACAGACTTGATATCATAGTAGAGATACTAAATTTAATCTCTTTATAAAATGTTATGCTTCATTCAGTTCATTAAGATCATGTTACCTTTGTGTAGCTTTTAACATTTTATTTTCATACATTACACTTTGGTAAATATAGTGGAAGAAAACTTTCTGGCAATCCAGTTAAAATAATTATTAGGGTAAAGAAAATGACAAATCATGACCTATTTCTATTTTCCCAGGCAAGGACCTGAAGCAAATGTAGTTAGGATCATGAGGCACAGGTGACTGGAAGCAACTGTCAGTGCTGTCAGCAAATGAGTCAGTACTGAGATTAAAATTGGGAATTGAGCAACGTTCCCAATGGAAATAAAAGTAGGCCAATAAAATGCCTTCATATCCTAACCAGTTCATAGATAAGTTGAAAGAAATATCAGAACTAGATTAAAAGAACTCTAATTCTCTCTGTGGGCAGACATGCTGCCTTAGCGCAAACAACATGGTTGTCACTTAGAGCTCTTGGCGGGAGTAGTGAAATTCATATTTAATTTATAAGTCCTGGGATGATTAAAGAACCTGTGTAGAAGTAGTAGTATGTAAAGTTGACTTTCTAACTGTGGAAATATCAGTAGAATTTATTGTTTCTCTATTTCACTAAAAAAAGGCTATGATGTAGGGTAGTCAGTCCACATGGTCAGGCTATAACCATAACTCTGAAGATGTCTGGGATGAAAGGCTTCACCTCCTGCTAGGTGTGAGCTATAATAACTCAGACCTAGTACCAGAGCTCTCTGATTCATTTTCCAGACATTACATCGAAATAACAATTGTATTTCATGTGTGCTTTTAACAATGAAATTCAAATATATATATATACAGTATCACATGAATACTTTTATAAAACAATTATTAGATAATATATTAATATACCAGAAACTCAACTCTTTAGATGGCAATAAAATGTGGATAAGTAAATATTTTATTACACATATAGTCATAGATATAAAAGCCATTGGGTTCATTCTAAGCAGTGAGTTCACAATGGACTGTTCTAAAATCTTAAAAGACATAAATTGTGTGAAACAAATTATTTTATCTGTTATGGATATATTATGGATAATATGTTATAGATATATTATTTTCTGTGAATGTGAGTTTAAAGTCTTTTTGAACTATAACTATTGTGTATATAAATGATTAGAATATAAAACAATTGACATTAAAGAAAATAACTTAGTTATTTTCTTTATATCCTTGTTAGGATGGCTAAAAATAATATAATTAACAATAATATCTAGTTAGAGGTACTAAGTCTGTGGAATCAAGTGTGACTTTCACAGTACTGCTAATATTATAGATGCTATTATCATGTTCAAAAGCACTTGATAGTACATAATAAAGTGTATCTGTGTATTCTATGACACTATAATTTTATATATTTATTTAGGAAATTGGTAAGTCTATTTGAGAAAACAAGTTTTTGATGCAACGTTGGCATTATCATGGATAGAACTGAGGAGATAGTTCCATTGGTAGTGTTTGCCTGGCACGTATGAGCCCCGTGTTTGATTCCCAGAAACTATGTATAAAATTTTTTAAAAAGTTCTTGCATTTCCAAAGCTGAGATTAGGCAAGGGCACGTGTTGAGACAGGCTGATGTCTAAAGCTCACTGGTCACCCAACCACTACTACTTGGTGAGGGTCAGTCAAATGAGAGACTTTGTAACAAACATGCACCAGCAAAATGGTTACATAGTATCTAACAAATGATACCCAAGGTTATCACTGGGTCTCCTCATGCAAACAGACACATGTGAACATGAATCCACTCATGTACATGCTCCTGAATATGCACATACTCACACATGAGCCTGAGTGCACATAACTCATACACACGTGCAAACATATACACCACCAAAAATATTACAGATAAAGTGTAGCATATTCATATAGCAGAATACTATAAGATAATGAAACTAAGCAAGATATACTTCATGCAGTAAGAAAGCACATATTGTTGAGTAAAGACATCCCATACACAGAAGACAGCTATGTTCACCACTATACCACCAACACTAGAAGTAATCTCTCAGACGTGGGTCACATTTGCAATTACTAAATTATGATACTGGAAGTGAAGACAGCTATTTCTTTGGGGCAAGAGTTATGACTGGAATTGAGAAACAACTTTAATCAGAGGTGTAAACTTTGTGGAATCCCTTTAAGGTTATGCTCAGTTCTTTGCATCTATTATATTCTATAAAAACATAAAATTATACAACTAGAATGATGAACCTCGATAGCTTGGATTGTTTCAATAATCAAGACCTTTAAATTTTCTTTCTTTTGGAATGGCAAGTGAAAATACCTACAATCAAATGCTACTTAGAATTATCTTCTTTTTAAAGACAGGAATAGGATACACTGAGCATGGGAGTTAAGGTAAAAGAAGGTGGGCTCTTTTCATTTAGCTATGAAATAACAGTACACTTTATTAAGCTACAAAAAGATATAAATAAACATACTTCAACTTTCCTCCCTAATTAAGCTAACATGGACCATTTTCTTATGTGTACTCTCTGAATTTTTGTAACTTTTTCCCTGTCCTTGCTTGAGTGTTTCATCATTTTCATTTATTTTAATCTATCTTGTCATAGTTTTCTTTTCATGACTATGGCAAAATACCTAACAGAAATGGCAAGGAAGGAAAGGCTTATTTGGCTCATGATTACAGTAGGTATAGTCTATCACAGAAGAGAGGGCATGGGAGGGTGGAAAGGGGCAGACAAGAGAGCAGAGAGCAAGACCAGAAACAGGAGCAAGCTATTCAATCAAAAGCCTATGACCGTCCAGAAGAGAACTGTCCGCTGTGGTCCAGGTATTAAAATAGTTATGTATGCCAGTTACATTTCACATTAACATTACTGCGGAGACAGAGGCAGGGAACACTTGCTTAAAAGTGTGTTTGGAGGCACGCTAATAATATACAATGATAATTTTCTTTTTGGTTTGTTTTTTTAATATTTTTTGTTTTTTTGATAATTTTCTATATGAATAATTACCTCCAAAATATGTTCTAGATGTTGGCAACTACAGCCACTTGGCAAGAATTCACAAAGACTTTTTTCTTCATTCTTTATAGTTGAAAGGTAACTGACATAAAGCAAAAACAAAAGGAAAATATTTTTCATTCTTTCATCTGTCTAAAATATTTGCTTCCAGGATGCATACAAATTGCATCTTCAATGCCTTGTTTATCTTCTGCCAGCTCTGGAAGACTTTGAAACTTTCGAGCAAATATGTACTAGTTGGTAAAGTGACTATTCCCGTATGACTTTAAAGTGAGCAGTATTATTTTATCTGTTTTAAACTTTGTAACAGTGATCCAGGGAAGTTAAGATGTTGCATACTGTGGGAAGATATACTTCCCAGCATCTAGTAAAGAAGAGACTTTGATTTCACATTGACCTACCTGGTAACTACTCTTTTAAGTTTCCTTAAGAAAGTTTTTTCCTGTGGTTGCTGAGTAGATTTGGAGAAGTCATAGGAAGACCTCTGAGACTGCTTGCTTTCTGCAAGTGAATTACAATGAAATATGAACTCTAAGGTGCGTATGTTAGCTGTTTCTTTGAAGAATGCTTCAGTAAAATTTTAACCTTTTGACTCAACTAGCTAAATATAAGTCACTTCATCTTTTACATATATATTGGAATTTTGGCAACAGAACATTTATCACTGTATAATTAGCCTGAAGCTATGTAGCCTAATTGAGCTGTCTTTTGCTTTAGCATACAGGAGTAGCTAGGTATTGAGTAAAACTGGGTCATGGTAAGGCACACTGCCCTTGGAAGGAAGTGTTAACAGAGTATACATTCTTTGCTGAAGAAGGTTGAAATAAGGACTCTGGGGATTACCTCACTGTGTGAGTCTTTGTGATTTTCTTTACAAACTACAGCTTTAGACTACATCTTGTCAGCTCCCAGAGCTTATTTGATTCACTAATACACATTAATATAAATGCAACATCTTGAGTCATCATTATGCAAACTATTTGTCAGGCGATTTTCTATCAGTGTGCATTTTCCATGAATCAAATAGAATTAATTTAATAAAATTATCAGTCAGCTTTCTCCACCACACAGACCATCACATATGCAAATTATTACCATCAGTATTAATTGGTGCTAAATTATAGAAATCACATTTCATTCACCGCAGTATCTGTTCCACTGAGCCAATACATTTTAACAAAAAGAATAACATGCTCTTTTCTAGGAAATAATTATAAGGCATTTCTCTTTCTGCAAGAACCCCATTGATAAGCACTATTTCAGAATTTAACAGCCAACTCTTCTAAAATATGCAAGGCCTATACCTAGAGTGATCTTTTTATATGTGTAAGAGTATTGTTCTAGTAACTTTTGTTGAAAGTTTTATCACTGCTCCATAATGTGGCCTTTATTCCTGTGTCTAAGATCAATTCACCATGTGGTGTATTTCTGGGATGTTTATTCTAGACTACTTATCTATTGGTCTGGTTGTTTATTTGGTTTTTTTGTTTTGTTTTGTTTGTTTAGCAATGTCATACGCTTTAATTACTGCAGGATTATAGTAACTAATGAAATCAGGAGATATAAACCCTCCAACACTGTTGCTTGATATTGGGTTGTATATTCTATGTCTTGTTATCTCTATATATGAAATTTCTAATGAGGTAGATATTTCTTTTTTTATTTTATTTATTTTATTTTTTGATACTTTATTTACATTTCAAATGTTTTCCCCTTTCCAGGTCTCCCCTTTGGAAACCCCCTATCTCATCCCCCCTCCCCCTGCCTCTGTGAGGGTATTCCCCCACCCACCCACTCCCGTCTTCCCTCCCTGGCATCACCCTATACTGGGGCATCTAACGCTCTCAGACCCAAGGGCCTCTCCTCCCCCTGATGGCCAACAAGGCCTTATGAGGTAGATATTTCAATAAAAGAACTTGCTGGCATTAAGATTAGATTGCATTGAACCTACAGATTAACTAGAAACATATTGTTCACTTGGAGATATTGAGTGTTCTTATCTGCGAATATAGAATCTCTTGCTATTTCTCTGATTTTGTTTATCAGACATTTATAGATTTCCTAACATGATTTTGCATGATTTTTCAGATTTATGACTATGTGATTTTTAGGTTAAAATTCTATTTGTTTATCATCTGTAAACTGTGACATCTCATAATTCCCCAGTTTGTATCTCCACTGCTGGGCCTGTGGTTTGTCCAGTGTCTTTCTCTCTTTTGTAGATCCTAGATATGTTTATTTTTTTAATCTTTCGAAATATCTCTGTGTTAGAATGGTAGAGTGGTTTATACTAGAAGAGTCTCTATTTCTCTATACTCTTTCTGAAATGAAAGGATGCTGGTGATGCACTGCATAAGGCTGAGACTAAAGCACCAGGATCCTGAGGCTCTGCTTAAGAGAACAGCAGTTCTGCTTTGATAAATTTTATATACTGCCCTTAGCTACTTGGATATATAGAAGGATTCTACTATACAGATAACAAAACAAATAGCAAAGAGGCTAGTGATAATGTGTAGAGGAAGAATAGTTTGTTGGAAATAAATGGGTGGGTGGATATAAAGATGGCTGATACATAGGTATCAAAAGCATATCTGATTACTATGGATAAAGAATGCACCCACTGACATTCTTATGCTTTAAAACATTTTTTTATTATAAATTTTCTTTGGAAAAATGCATTAGTTTTTTTTTTAAGTAATAATTTTTAAGAGCAAGCTCTAATGTTGACCTGAGTAAGCACAATAGGCACAGACATCAGACATTTGCTTCTCCCTCGAAGAATCTTGTTTCTAATACTAATTTCTTCATTATTTCCATCACCAGCTTCAGCCCTGGGATGTTTTATTTTTTCTCTCTGAAATCAACAGCTCTACTTAATAAAATGTTTCTTTAAAATGAGCAAGCTGTTATGAAATTTGTCATCTGGACTTATGATATACTGAGGAATGAGAAAAATTACAAAGGGTAGGGGAAAGCATCCACCATTTTCCATCACCAATGCTTTGTATTTCATGATAGGATCACTTAGATGGCCATTTACAGACAGGGCTAATGATGAACAAACACTAATATTCAAGTGCCCATACAATTTTATCTTCTCTGTGACTATGCATACTCTTGCTTAGAACTCAGGTATAAAATGCATATTTTGAAAGTCTGTCAACTGCCCTCAATGTTAGTAAATTTTCTAGAATTTTCTAGTTGTTTTACTTACATGCTCAAAAAATTCCGGGAATGAGAAATTAAAAAGAAAAAAGATATTCAGAGAACAGTACAGTTATTTGATTCATCACCTTGTCAAGAGAGAAAAATTCACATAATTTAATTCTCTACCTTCCTGTCTCTGTGTTTTTTTCTGCTGCCTGTCACAGGAGGGCAATGCAGATGCATAATAATGAGACTGGGTTAGGCAGCCACCCAAGGCATTTTCTTCAACTAGAAGAAAGGTGTTTCAATGATATTTACAAAAGTCTCTGAGAGGACAGTTGCATAAGCGATTATTAACCTTAAAGACTTTGGGAGACAAAAACCTGGGAGGCAAGTAATTTCTGGAAAGTGTACCCAAGAACTTGGGCAAAGACTATTTCTCATTTCCCTTGTTCTCA
>JAPYYD010005506.1:0-12046 GCA_028551405.1 Uromys caudimaculatus | reverse complement strand
GTTGCTTAGGATTTTTGCTTCCTTGCTTGTTTGTTTGCTTGCTTGCTTATTGCTTTGTTTTTATTTGTCTTTTCCTTAAGCTCATCTCATCAAGCAGGTATGTCCGCACTCCTAATCAGAAACCACTCCCCCAGCTCTCTTGCAGGCTGCCTTCCACACAGCTGGAGCGGTCAGGATGCCCAGGACCTACTCTGCACAGCTTCCCCACAGGCTTGCTGGAGGTCTTGACCAGAACCGGATGTAGTAGGACACTACACCTGGGTTCTGAACCCTTCAGATACAAGTGATCCCGCCTAACTTATCACATTGTGAGTTTATACTCTTGGGCTAAAAATGCACAAAAGGCAGCAATCCCTCTGAATTCTGCAGCGCAGAAGGAATACCCACCACTATTTAGAATTAAGATAAAATGCCCTTGGCACAAACCACAATCCATATATGTATCTCCCTAAGGTAGGCAATTTACATGACATCCAAGATAATGAATGGAAAACCCAGAGTCATGATTGAAGAGATCAAAGCTTGTAAACCATGGAAATCAATTCAAAGAGAACAGGAACAAAATGATTTGTGGGCAAGAAAATAAGAGCAGATGCCTGAAGGAAATGAAGACAACATAGGATATGAAAATTGAGTTCAATAGGTGATTAGAAGCTCAAAAAAAAAAAAAAAAAAAAAAGATCATGAACAGAAAATGCAAAAAGGTAAATAATAATAACTCATAGAGAACTTGTGGGCAACAGATTGTCAAAGAAAATAATGAATTAAAAAAATGTTAGGTTAAAAACGAATAAATAAATAAATAAATAAATAAATAAATAAATAAAAGCCAGGCACTGGTGGCACACACCTTTAATCCCAACACTTGGGAGGCAGAGGCACGCAGATTTCTGAGTTCCAAGCCAGCCTGGTCTACAGAGTGAATTCCAGGAGAGCCAGTGCTACACAGAGAAACCCTGCTTCGAAAAACCAAAAAAAAAAATAAATAAAAGAATCGTCTATAGAAGGATATTTTTCAATAAAAAATCCTTGAACAAACTGTAAGTCAGAGCCGACTTCCCAAACCTCCTGAGCCAAGAACGACTAGCTTATATTCATGCATGATGCACACTCCTTACACTTCCTACCCCTCAATGTCACCGGGTCTCCTCCATCACTGGTTTCCTCCCCACCCCCACCCCCACCCCCACCCTGAGCCTCTGCGCTTTCCCTATGGGTTGCTTCTGCTCCAGGTGCCATGAGGGTCTCTGTGGTAGCCACAACCACAGACTTTCAAGCCTATGGTCTTCCATGGGGCTAGCGCTTTAACTCTCTGCCTCTGCTCCCATTTATCTGTTTTTTTCTCTGTCTCCCACTAAATCTCTTGTATCTCAGTACTCCTCCCCACATCACTTTTTCCTCCAGAAATTCCACCCTCCAATTCTTGTCCCAACAATTGGATTTCAGGTTTTTTTCTTAGTAGCAATTAGGTGGGAGATATCACCAGAATATCATTAGATTGCCTCTAGTCATAGATGGCTGCCTGCCCTTCAAGTATATCAGCAGGTGTGAAAGGACAAGTATTTACAAAAGGAAGGCTGGTGATGGTGAATAAAAATGACAATATCAAATCCTGCTGGCATTTAGTTCTCTTCCAGTATCACAAACAACACTTGAAACTACACAGATACACCTTCATATATGTTTAAGAAATTCAATTCAACCCATGTGTAGGGTCTACACAGGCCAGAAGAGGAAATTTGGCTCCACAGGTCAGAATGTCACTTTGATGTAGTCTAGTCTGGCCTCGATGAAGAAGAATACACCTGCTCCAGTGTTTTGAATGCTGACATTATGCAAGCAGCACTTGCCTATTTTATTTCTAGTAAATGGCTTGGTGACCTGTGATAGATGTAGTGCCACACCACACCTGAAATTCCCAGACAATAATATTCATCCCAGACTTTTCCTCTTTATGTCATTGTTTCTCAGTCACTACAAACCAGCCTTAGGGGAGATGTGACATATAATTTAAGCTTGGTGTACTCTACACTGTATTTTTGATCCACTTCTAGGCCATTTAGTTTTAGAACCCAACTTTATGAAAGAGTCCCATGTACTTTTCAAAAGGCTTTTGAGGTAGTCACACTTTAATATTTATTGGGCTAAAAGAATTGAGACAACTGTTACAAAGAATTTTTTTTGAAAATTTTACTGTACTAAAATATTCTTAAAATAAGCCACCCTAGGATCAGAATCTAAAAGTTTCACTCAATACTCAATACTGAGTCTGCAGGGCAAATGTATAGTTTATTTTCAGATTTTAATGAATCAGAAATTCTTGCATTACCCAAGCTCAGGACATAAAATCCCACAAATCCCCAACCTGAAACATTTCCAATCCTGAAAATCCTACCACCACAGAGACACCCAATACAAAGCCTGTCTTCCACTCAATTCTATTCTCCTTCTCACCTGAGCAGAGGCACCCTCTCTCCACTGTTTTTCCCAGTAAATCTCTTGTGTGTGGTTAGTTGTTCTGTGGGTATATCTTGATTTCTGACTGCCAGGAGATCGTTTACTTCATATCTGTAACAATTGCAGTGGGACACCTTTCCCCTGAGTGCTGCAAGAATTTCATTGGCAATAACCCACAACATACCCACCACCAGTGCTGAAGGACTTAAAATATGGTATTTGTGGAGAGGTTTTTGGGCTGCTTGGCAGGAATCTGACATTGGGTCATGTCAAGGAACTGGGCTTCAGGCAGGAATTTGACATTGGGCCCTGACAAGGAAGTAAGTTCAGGCATGAATCTTATTTTAGGCTAGAACAAAAAAGTAAGGCAAGATTGTGACTTTTAGCTAGGACAGAGAAGTAGGTTCTGATATCTTGGTCATCCTGATAACCCCTTAGAAACACTGATCACTGGAGTATTCAGGAGACTTTGTTTATTGCCTTGCTTGTTCCTCAACCTAGAATGGACTTTATTACATGCATGTAATTAAAATGCTAAAAGGAGAATGGGAAAAAATAAACTGCCTAGCTTTAGAACTGTCTGAAATAATGCTACAATGTTATCTAATTGTCTTTTGTCTTTTTTAATTCTCATTCATGTGCTGGAGAACCTATTGACTGACTGAGCTGGTTTGGTCAGGAATTGAACTAGATTTCTTTTTTATCTCATGGATTGTTACTCTGCCAGATGTAGTGTTTGCAGACACCCCCCAATCTTATATCACCTAACCAGTAAACATCAAACATAGTCTTTCATTCCAAATAATAAACTCAGAGTTAAACACAATCTTTCTTCCCCTTTGAAACTGTAACTTTTTGATGTCTTTATTTATAATGACCCATAGGGAATGTACTTTATCAGCACCCACCAAAATTCTTCATAGAAAATTGCAGAAAAAAAACAGACGAGGAATATGAGACTAGAATTCGTGGAACCCAAATACTAATGCTTACACGTCGTATATTAATGATGATGTTCATAATGTGCATCAATGTCAGCAAAAGCAGACTTTGAAATTCAGAACCATGGTCAATTTGGCCAAAACTGTAGGAAAAAATCCTAGTCTATGCAACTCTAAATATGGTTTGCTTCACTATAAGTGTGACTGAGTTAGAATGGCCTGTGAATCACAAGGAGGCAAGGAAACAAAAGATGAGGGAAATAAGCAGAATGTGGGTGAGGGTGTAGTTTTTGGCTTTCCAAGAGGGATGGGCTTCCTGATTCACAAAAACACCAAGACTCTGAGCTTTTGAGGCAGTAAACTAAAGAGGCACACAGGCAAGAGACATTCTCAAGGGGTCTCCATATTCCAGGGATGTCACAGGTTTATTGACAGAATAGTAATCTATGTTTTGTGGTGGTGTACCATTCCTCTGGACACTTTACACACTAATGCACATTGGATGGAAAAAAGAAAGCATCATCATTGCAGCTTCTGCTTTTCTAATCAACAGGACACTTTCCAACATAAGTGGGAGAAGATATGCCACATCTACATCCTTTGCAGCTGAGGGTGTAACTGAAGTTGTTACTGTACAGAAACAATTCTAATTCAAAACAAAACCATCTTCACTGATTGAAATCTAAGAAATATATATTTGTAAATTTTATTGACCTATGTGTGTATATTGCTCTGTTATTAATGTTGATAGACATACACATTTCTTAGTATATTCTGGATAACTGAATGCAGTAAGCCTCCCAGTCGATCACCATTCTACTGCCTCAGAAAGACCAGTAGCTCTTTGCTCTCACTGTAGAACAGCTTAAGACCTATGGCCTGTTTCAAAAGTTTTGCCAGGCCTGCCTGGCCAGCATACCAAGCCAATTCATGAGAAGCTGTGGAAGAACATGGATAATTTTGTGTCAATATATCTGGACAAACAGAAATGCAATCTAGCAATGAACAGGAACTAGTTGTTGTGGGGCAGTGGACTGTGACAAACAATCTGACACCAGGTTGAGCATAGGCTGGAAGCGCTGGGAGACCCGGTGGAAAATTCAGGAACAGTGGAACCTCCACGAGGGACCAGAATTCATGCTTCTGGCCAACCCTCCTGGAAGACTCTTGCAAAGCCAGCCACAGCCTTTACAATACCTGTATATATAGAGGCCTGGCATGTGAGAATTGTCACGTAGAAAGCAGCCTTGAGTCCCGGACAAACAAATGAGGCACCACAAACCAGGCTAAGGAAAGTATCGGTTACCAAATCTCTGACCCCTCCCAGACAGTATTTTAGAACATCCTGACCCAAGTAGCTCTCTCTCTTTTCTCCCTCCTCCACCCGCCTGCCCTATCTGCTCCAGCATGTGCCTGCCACACACCATCCAGAAGAAATAAAGGTGCAAAACTACTTTGGCATCAGAGAACTTTGTCTAAGGGCTGTAACACTCTGGCCTTCGAAGAGATCCACTCTCTGGGCCAAGCTGTGGAGCCCGTGCCAACAGTGGCTCAGGTACCACAGGAAACACGCTAAGATCAAGACTTTGCATAGAGTGGCGAGCATTTAGTGAGCACAGCATCGGACCCGGAGCTGGAGAGCGCCCTAGGCAGCTAGAACCAGCGACTCACACTGCCATCTCCACCTGTGCTCCTTCCCCACACCTCGGCACAATGATCGGTGCACAGGCCTAGCAGCTGCCGACTGCCACAGTAACCGGGGCCAGGGGACTCTGCCCCAGCTTATGCTTCCTCCCAACCAGAGCAGCATCTTGGCAAGTGGCTGCTTGCTGAGGTGGAACTAGGCCCACCTGGCCAGTTCTAGCCGCACCTGGGCGGGGGCGGCCATGGCCAGTGAGACAACAAGTTGTGAAATACGGAAAGGCAGAGCATGGTTCAGAAAGACAGGTTGGAAGGAGTAATGGACAGGTTCATTTTTCAGGAGGTGAGCCCAAAGTAAACCACAGATTCAGGGCACCCATAGAGAGAGAGCAATCCATGAGATCCTGGCAGCCCAGGGAAATGAATCTATGAAATCTTCCTCTGTAGAAAATGTAGGCCAGGATCCTTCAGCACAATAGAAAGATGTGAGGAGCCATAATAGGACAAGCTAATAACTAGCAGATGATCTTCCTGAGATGGTCTGCTTCTGATTATAGTATAATCTGAGACATATTCTCTCTTATAACACAAGGCCATAAGAAATTTCATATTAGGAAAGATTCTTGTTATTAATAAGCTTTTCCTGTAATTATTAAACATATATAACAATAACTAGATTTTAGTCCACTCCTCTGGAACAGATTGCTACAGATCTATGAAGATATACTGTCTTCTAGTGATGCAATATTGATAGAACAAAGGCTACATTACATAATTGCCTGCTGTGAGGATACAGATGTCAATCATCTAAGCCAGGAGCCTTTTACCCTCAGAAAGTTTTTAGGACTTTTGACAAATTATTGAGATGACAAAGCTGTTAAGTTCAGATTCGATTTTAGAGAACCTGACCTAAGTTTGAACTCAGGTAAACTAAAAGGCTTGTATCGAGCGTTAATTTCCAAGCTACCCCCAACAAAACCTGAGGCTAGCTCCAGTTTCTAGGCTACTCTCCAACAAGACCAGAGTTTTCAGGTTACACCCTCAGCAATACCAGTGTTTCAAAGTTATTCCCCCAACAAACCTGTACCCCCAGGTTACAAGCCCACCCCCTGCCTAACAACCACCAAGCCAGAAGAGAGCAGGAGTTAAGCTTGTGATATGACTCCCAGCACCAGCCAATTATGTAGCTTTCCTAACCCATCCTGCCTAATGGCAGTCCATTGAGGGGAGGGGCGAGCTACCTTGAATAGAATAAAGACCCTGCTGTGTGTTGCATCAGATTGGCTTCTGTCTGTGTTGTTGGGGATCAATAACATTTCCCTGGCACAACATTATCATAAGCATTTCAGTATAGTTAGAGAGCTAAAACACCCAGAGACTCTCAGACTGTAAAGCCACACCAGAGTCCTAGTCTGTGACCACACCACTACCCTCTCAGAGTGGGAGGCTCGAAGCTTTCTAAATTGGTGCCTGAACAGAAGAAGGTAAGTGGGCACAGATAGGACTCTCAAGTGGGTCTTGCAATCCCTTTGGCCAGAGAGTGCGCAGTTATGGAGAGTAAGAAATAGTTGATATTATCTACTGCTGATATTGGGTATCATCAGTACCCAGGTTATGGCAGGAGCACTCAGCAGTGATTGATAGTAGGTGCCATCTGCACCTGGTTGGTTTGATTGGGTACTATAAGTGTCCAGGTTAAGCAAGGAGCCATCAACTCTGGCTTTTATTTCCTGCTGCCATCAGCAGAGGCTGATATTAGGTGCCATCAGTGCCTAACTGTTCTGTTGGAAGTGATCAGCACCCATCTTAGGTAAGGAGCCCTCAGGTCTGCATTGTATGCATTTTGTGGGTATCTCTCAGGATGGGACAATGTGAATCTACAGACAGAGAGTTCCTTACAAATATTATTGTAAGGCATTAAGGTTAGCACTAGTAAACTGAATGACTATGTTCAGTTTGTACAAATGGTCAGTCCTTGGTTTTCATAAAGGAGAACATTAGATGCAGATACATGGAAGAAAGTAGGGATACATATTAAAATTTTGTTTACAGAGAATGAAAGATTAGGCATGTGCCTTATAGTGTTTGCTCTTTGGAATGTGCTTACGAAGGCATTGGTGAATGACACAAAAACCATATGTGATCAGGAGATATTAGATTCACCTCCTTGGGAGGGAACTCCATTACTATAGTCTCACTCAGGATCTAAGAAAAATGTTTATTCCATAACAGAAAAGTCTGAGAAAAGTAGGTCAGGAGAGGGTAATGGTGAATTAGAAGAGGGAAAATCAACCTCAGAGGGAGAATCTGACTTAGAGAGAAATTACCAAAATATCATAAACTTAAGTGCCCTTCATGAATTATTTAAATATAAGTCATTCCACAAGACATCTTGAAAAACATAAATAGGAATGAAAGGGGCCTATCAGATTTACTACTGGTGTACCTCAAGCTCAGCAACAGCGTAAATTGTTAGGCTGTTTCCCAGTGAGTATGGAGAATAACAAAGAGGATAAAGATACCTTATGGGAACCTTTAGCATTTAAATTGGTTATGACTCCTCATGATTGGTTTAAAATAACCAGAGCCTATCTAATTAAAGATGAATTCTTACTGTGGATGGATATATAACAACTTGGCTCGAAGAAAGTTATTTCAGATGTCTGAAATAAAGCGGAGAATGAAAGAGTTAACATATAAAATGTTTATGGATAAAGGTGGATGGATTGAAGAAATAACTCAACAAAAAAATGACAAACGAAGCTGTAGTAAAAATATCACCTACAGCCCTAGAAGCATGAAAACACTTGAAAACAGAGATACAAAAATCAAAAGCCTTGCTAAAAATAGAGAAATGAGAAAACAATTTGAGGAATCTGTTGCTCTGCTAACAGAGGCTATAGAAAAAAAAAAATAGTTCTTAGCTCTGAAGCAAACGATGTTGTTTTAAAATGACTGAACTTTGAGAATGCTGAAGTTGCTTGTCAGTCTCTTCTAAAGACAATTTAAAAATCTGGAAATGTATTTGAAGCATGTGTTAAGGTTGCTACTTCATATTTTCATGGTGAATCTATTACAACAACCTCACAAGGCCAGAACGCTATCTAAAATCTAACTAATCAAGGACAGAAAACATTTTATAAAGCAGGCTTGGCTCAAAAAATTTATTCAAGAAGCATGACTGAACATATCAGCAAACAATGTCCCAGTAAGGCAAGAGACGGCATAAATTTAAATGCCCCTGACACCACTCAGAGCAGAAATCCAGCTGGGTATCTTTGTCTGAAAGGGTACCACCTGCATAAAATGTGCCAAATTAGTTTTCATAAAAATGACACTCCCCTATTTAGTACTACTATAATCCCTAATCATACAGAAATTTTATCAAACCATGAAAACTGTGTGAGGAACCTATCCCATGCCCCTCAAACAATAGAGGTAATTCAACAACAGCCTCAGGTGGCCAATCTATTTATCAAAGAAGGACTATCCAACAGTTGCAGTGGGCAACCCCAGGCAGCACAGGGCTGAGCCTCCACAAAAATATTTACTTATGACTCCTCCTTGAACGTGTTACCTTAATTACTAAGATGTTAAAAGAAATTTTCCACACACAAGAATCCGTTGCATAACAAAGGGAGATAAAGACAAACCCCTTTTAAAAGAAAAAAAAAAAAACTGTGTAAATGTTTACAGTTATTTTAACATTTTAGCCCCAATTTACAGAATAATATGTCTTGCTTCAATTTAGAAAATGCTTTATCTCTAGTGGACATGTTCAAGTTCATTCGAGGTATTGTGCATTAAGGTAAGGATAAACTTAATTCATTGACAAAAATCTGTTGCTTTCTCCAGGAAGGTAGCTTAGCAAAATCTTACATTACCGATCACCATTGCACTCAGTGAAACTGCTCCTACATTCCTGAGGAGCTGACTGAGGTGTCAGCTCAGCTTGGGAGTTAACCCCTCATAATCCTGTGTCCTTGTGATTCAAAATGGACAAATACTACATGTGTCCTATCTTTTGGAATGTTAGCCTTTATTCTTGTACATATGGACACTTAATTCTCATTGCTATTTATGCCTTTGCCTAACCTTGGAAAATTTTCAAAGTTATGATAAAGTATTTGTTTCATTAGCTTATTAATACCAAGGGCTTAAAGTCAGACAATACCTTTGTTTAAACTTAAAAAGCCTTTTAAAATTGGTGTTTGACTCTTAGTTTCTCATATTCCACTGACATCTCCTAAAATTCACTGGAACAGGATATTGTGAAAAGAGCTCATCAGACCTTAAAATATATAGACATTTAAATTACAAAATGAAATCATAATTATTCATCTACTTATCATACTTTATAAAGATTAAGTACATTTTAAAAATACTTAAAGCCTCTGTAAAATAAAGAGCTACTAACTGGATAATAAAAAGACTGGATGTTTTTCTGGGAGAAGATATGTTCATATATGTACAGAACCCTGTAGATGCCAGACCAGCTGATTGTGCCAGGCCTTCCCCTTCGACAGAGCCTTCCACACGGGCCACTTCCTTCAACCTCACTTCAGTCATCATCAGCAGCGGATTCTCCACTGTGCCAGAGACACCAGTGAAAGAAGATACTTGAAGACGACATGGTTGCTGATTGCATTAGATTGGACTTTTAACTCTATACCCAGGGGATATAGAGGATATAAAATTGTTAAATATAAATCTATATGTGTCATTTACTACTAGAATGCTATTTGACCAATTGTCTAACTTCACCCTGTGTCATAATGCTTTTCTCATTGTATACTGGCTACCTTATATTTTGTTACTAATTACTTTTTCACGGTCTTGATGTAATGCTTCTGGTTTGTTTTCCTTGGTATGTACAGTTAATTCACTTCCATAACCTATGAGATTTAAAGCTGAAGTAATCTTAGACATTGCAAACATAATTGTTACCTCAGGGTCAGTTGCAGCTTCTGCTGCCTTCCTAGTCCAACAGGTACAAACTGCTAATCATGTAAATTCCTTGACAAAAAATATTAGCACTGATTACTCAGGATATAATTGATAGAGGTTTGACAGATAGAATCAATGCTTTAGAGGAAGCCATCCTTTATGTAGTAACTCAGGTTCAAAATATTAAAACATGTTTAGCTACCTCATGTCATGCCAATGATCAATGGATTTGTGTCACCCTTCTGCCCTACAAAGGATCAGAAATATCCTAGAGACAGATAGAAGCATATCTGCATGGTGTGTGGAACAATTCATGTCTTGCTATAGATATAGATACTTTACATTCACAGATCAGTGCCATCAGTCACTGCAGTCTGAAGAATTCTTCAGCAACAGAATAGGCTGGTTATTTTTCAAATTCTACCATAAATTTTGTTAAGGATTATTCTTTATGGAATTGTCTTATACATTTGGTAATTATTATAGGATTAGTTATTCTGCTTCTGTTTCTTCTTCCAGTCATCTTCAAGTGCTTAGGGTCTGCTATCAGGTCTGCTCAAAGGGAGATTTATATGCTTCATTTATATTTTTTGAAGGGAAGAAATGTCAGCAGCAACACTATCATCACATCTAATATTATTCTTAGTGAAACTGTCAGGAATCATTAATGAAATAGACTCTGGTAATATCAAATTCATGTCCTCTTTCTACTGACAGTTAATCCCCAGTCTACCCCTTGTTCAATCTTTCCAACATACCTGGATCCATTGTTAGTCTCCTTGGCCTTTACCATCCAGAGCTCTTAGTTTTGATTTAGTTATGCAGATTTGGCTGAACATATGGAGACCTGAAAATGGGAAAACATTGTTCAGAAAGTACCTAGTGTCGAAAGCCAAACCTGAAGTTACCTGCTGTTCTGTGAAGCCTATTCAGTCAGGTGCAAGGTTAGAAAGGACAGGGCATCTGAGGTCTCAGGTCACAAAGGTTGAAAGAATGTCTGGTATTTCCTGAAAACCAGTTGTGGTAGTGGGTTAGCCTTGGGCAATGTGTAACCTTCTGGCAGGCCTCTATTCTGAAGCTCTGTTCCAAAAGAAGTCAACGTTGGAGTTTAAGCGGAGGGACTCATTCTTGCTCCCAGGTACCACACATTTCTTGTCTCATTCTTTCATCCATCAGTCCCCTTTCCCCAGGACCACGCTGAATTCCCCTCAGGCCAGGGACAATTGGTGCCCAGCCATTGAGCTCAAGGAACAAACGAACAAGATGCACAGCTCAGAAGCCTGGCCAGGCGCTCCTATTTAGGAGAGACAGCACACTCTTATCGAGGAGAAATAGCCCACTCCTATTGAGGAGAGTTGGAGATGTGGTGGAGTGACCCGCCCGAGAGACCACCCAAACATAGCATGGTGAGTGATGATATGGGAGAAGAATTAAGCAAGCTTGATTTATTTTTACAAGAACTCAAGGAGTCCCTCAAGACACAAGGTACTAGGGTGAAAAAGACCTAAAGAGATTTTTTGAATTTATAGAAGATGTGTGCCCCTGGTTTCCCCAGGAAGACACCATAGATGAGAGAAGATGGCATAGAATAGGAATCTGTTTACAGGATCATTATAAGGTATTTAGACCAGAAAAGGTGCCCATGCAGGTCTTTTCTTATTGGAGTTTGATAAATGAAATTATGAAAATTTGCAATCATTCTCCTGATATTAAATATGTAGTAAAGGAGGGCAAGAAAGTACTTCAAAAGGCCTTAAGATCTCCCTCTATCTGTGATTCCAATTCTGTTTCTATTTCCATGCCACTCGTAGAAGAGGCGACGACTTCCCCTCCTGAGGACAATCTTCCCTCAATTGAGGAAGGGCGTCCTCTACCTCCTAAAATTTATCCCTCACTCAAGTCCTTTAAAAAGAGAGACCCTGATGATATTTTGTCCCCCAAGGAGGAGCTGGCCCTTGAGGAAGAGGTTGCCAAAAATCATAACCTTGACTGGCCACCTCGCCTGTCTTCCTTTCCCTCTAGTCCTCCTCCATATGGCTGTCTTCCATTTTGTGCTCCTG
>JAPYYD010005505.1:0-12048 GCA_028551405.1 Uromys caudimaculatus | reverse complement strand
ACACATTGAAAGCAGTGTTAAGAGGAAAACTCATAGCTTTGAGTGCCTCCAAAAAGAAACTGGAGAGAGCATACACTAGCAGCTTAACAACACACCTGAAAGCCCTAGAACAAAAAGAAGCTAATACACCAAAGAGGAGTAGAAGGCAGGAAATAATCAAACTCAGGGCTGAAATCAACCAAGTAGAAACAAAAAGAACAATACAAAGAATCAACAAAACCAGGAGTTGGTTCTTTGAGAAAATCAACAAAATAGATAGACCCCTAGCCAGACTAACCAGAGGGCACAGAGACAGAATCCAAATTAACAAAATTAGAAATGAAAAGGGAGGCATAACAACAGATTATGAGTAGATTAAAAAAATCATCAGAGCTTGCTCTTAAAGGTAGAAACATTACATTGACGTCTCCATGAGTTTTCTCCCTATAGGAATCATACTTAAGTTTTTAAATGTCTTGTCCTGTTAACTTGGGAATGTAAATGGCAGTTAGAACTTAAAGCTTTGAAAGAAGAGCTGAGGCTAAGCTCAAGCTTTTAATAGACATGAGAATTTAGTACTGGGAGTGGAGCAGGGCCTGCTGCCTGCCCTTAGGGTGGATGAATAGAAATACTTGGGTCTAGGCAGAAGTCTCAGGAAGATACAAATATGGGTGAGCAGGGAGTCTTTGAGAAGTACAGACTTCCCAGCCACTCCACTCCACTTTCAAAGGGCAGCCAGTCACCTAGGAGAGTCTTGATGATTTTATTTTAGCAATGAGGTTGGAACCGAGGGCCAGATGCACCTTAGGCAGGTGCTATACCACCAAACACACAAACCCTGTTAAAATGTATCGATAGTGTTCACTAGCTCTTCATCTGAACAAACACAGTAAGAGAGACACTGATTGCCCCAATACAGCAGTTCCTTTTTGGAATCTGTGGTTTCACTTTTCTGTGCTTTCAGCTCTTGGTCAGCTGTGGTATGAAAATACTAAATAGAAAACTCTAGAAATAAATGTAAGTTTTAAACTGCACCCCATTCTGCACAGCATGCTGAAATCAGCCAGCCTAGGCTGTCCTGCCTGGCACATAAATCCTCCAGTGGGTCCACACTGTATATTCTACCTGCCCTTTATCCATACAATATCTCCCAGTCATCAGATGGAATCACAGTATCATAGTGCTTGTGTATAGGATTTGGTATTGTGTTCAATTTCAGGCGTCCATCAGGATGTTGGAACATACTCCCTAAAGGTGAGGAGGAATATCTTTTATGTGTTTAATACCCCCAGGTGCAATGTTCATAGCTAAACTTGTGGTAGAAGAAGCTAAGTAAGTGCCCTAACTGATAATGGCAGTAGCTGGTAAAATGTCATTTAGAAAAGAAGTCCTAGATGCTAAGTCTATGAAACAAAGTCTGGTTAATGTGATAAGTTAATTTATCAATTTGTTGACCACATTGCTTGTGGAATAGCTTTAACAAGGTACTCTGTTTAGCTTAATTTCTACCAAGATCTAATCCTTCCTGCCTAGAGGTTTCGTCGTCAAGAACATTTGATCATATGTCTGTCTTTATGATCCTCTGACCCCTCAACTCCTCCATTCGCCCAGATACCAGTATAATTAACTATTCCCTCTGATGGCTTTCCAGGGTTTCCATAGCACTCTTTGAATATCATTGCTAGCTTTTTCTCATTTATCTTCAGATTATACCTTTTATTTGAAGTTTGACAGAAGTATTTTCATGTGATATATGGTGTGTATTTTCCAATCCTGGAGAAGCTGAGAGGGAAGGTTGAAAGCACAGTGTTTCATCTGTGTGCTTCTCTTTTATTCTAGGTGCAGCTGACTGATTTATTTCCCTGGAAATATGTGTATGGGGCTGAATACCTTAGCAGATAATATGATAATTGCTTATATTAAACAAATCCTTTGATTCATGGAGAGTTAAAAGACCTCATTAAAAATTCTCTTTCTGAGTTATATTTAGATGGTCAACCAAAAAAAAAAAAAAAAAAGCATGACAGATTGGAGATAAATCTTTTAAAATCAGACACCCTTTGTAGTATGTGATTTATGGATTATATTGTGACTGACTTCCTTTTAGTAAGAGTGTCATGATAGGAAGCAGTATATAATTATTTTCTTTAATGTTTCAAATGTCCAAAGGAAGTGGATGTTAAATATAAAGGACACATGCTACACAATGCTGGAGCAACCACATGCATTCTTTTTTTTTGAAATTCCCTAAGAGAATATGTTTTTATATCTTGCAAAGCCAAGTGGTTGTGGTTAACCTTGAAGTCATCAGCAAATGAAAGATGCTTGCAGTTTGTAGCCTTAGCATAGCTGATCAAGTTTGATATTGAACCATAGTGCAACTTGGATGGTGATTTTCAGAATGCCTAATGGCCATTTTGCTGGGAAAGACAAAGTTACCATAAATTTAAAAATGTACTTACTCTCTATATAGCACCACACTGAAAAATTTCAAAGCTGAGGTATTTGACATCTGTGTTTTGGTAATTTTGACTAAAACTCCATTCTATTTACAGTGACCCACTTGCTAATGACAGTGATTCTTTTTGGGTGGCTCAACTTGGATTCATTAGCCTAACTCCTCATCTGCTCTTGCATCTGAATACTTAGCCCACAGTTTCTTCTTCAGTTCTGTTTGTGCTGATATGTGAGAGGTCAATTGTCATGTCCTCTGGATACCAAGTCTATCTTCTGCTAAATAATACTAGATCATTGGGAAACTGCGCTTGGACCCCATTACTGAAACCCTTGCTGAATTATGCGTTACTTTAGAGCTATACTTTTGCCCAAGGTTTGTTTTTATATTACTTCTTATTAAAAGGAGTAATGTAAAATGTCCTTTGCCTGTCTTTGAGACTATTGCATGTTATTTCCTTTTACAGCCCGTATATAAAACAAAATGTGAAAAAATTCTGTGTAGATGTAAAAACCTTTGCTTCCTTTGCTAAAGAATTCCTTTTCATTTTAGAGACAATAAGAGGTAGATAATTCACTTGGCATAGAGCCAAATTTGGATATTAATTTCAGCAGTCTGTCAAGAAAATTGGTGAGTTAATTGAAACATGTTATGTACACCGGTAGTTAGCAAACTGTGGCTCACTTAACACCTGCCTTTTAAAATAAGATGATATTACAATGTAGCCAAACTAGTTCTTTCTTTTTTAAGATTGATTTTATTTTTAATTGTGTGTATGTGTGTCTATCTCTGTATGAGGATGTGTGGGTACTGCAGAGACCAGAAAAAGTTGTCCGATCCCCTGGAGCTGGAGTGACAGGCAGTGTTGAGTTACCCAACTTGGGTGCTGGGGACTGAATTCAGGTCTTTTGTAAAGGCAGGATGCATGCTCTTAATGGCTGAGCCGTCCCTCCAGCCTTTGATTCTTTCTTTTTAAAAAATTAGATAGTTTCTTAAATATTGTCTACAGTTGATTTTGTCTGACAATGGTATATTTGAGTAATTAATGTCTGGCCCCTTTCAGAAAATGATTTCTGGTCAATGAACCTGGGATGGTGTGAGTCAGACCAAAGGCAGCAATCAGAGAAAGGAAATTAGTGTTAGATGTAGCCAGTTGGGAAAGGCTTCCCAGATGTGCTGTGAAAGGAAGTTAAAGTAGTGGGAGCATAGAGAGGCCAGTCAGTGTGGGTGACAAGTTCAAATCAAATCCCTTAGGAATGAGCAGATTGTGAGTTCCTGGGACTGTTTGGAAAACTCACTCACCTGGGTTGGGATTACATCTGTAAATTTGGAATTGTTGGAAGATCTGATCTCAGTACTTGCTATGAGTTCCCATTGAGGGACAAGAACAGGCCGAGAAGCTGGGTGTCAGAAAGCACCAGGGAAAGGGGTACCTGTTGTAGAGCTGTGTTTCCTGTGTGTGTCTGGGAAAGACTGCTGTCGAGCAGCTACTTCCTTGATTGCATGATCAGATACATGTGTCTCATAAACTCTGGGCTAAGCAATGTTAGATATCTTGCCTTTGGTCCTCTTTAGTTCTTAAATAAATGTATGTCATTATTTACATCTCTGACTAAAGTCTTTCCCAATTTAGATTTACATACCTTGTTTAAAAATTTAAAAAAATGTGTGTGTGTTTGTGTGTGTGTGTGTGTAGGTGTGAGGACAGCTTGTTGGAGTCAGTTTTCCTTTGAGAGAGGGTTTCACTGTGTAGTTCTAGAAGGCCTGGAAATGGCTGGCTTGGAGCTCATTATATAGATCAGACTGACCTTGAACTACCAGAGATCCCCTGCCTCTGCCTTCTGAGTGTTGGAACTAAAGGCATACACCAACATCTTTAGTGCTTTTTACCTTGTTAATACAGGATCTCTTGGTTTTCGTGCTGCTTGGCCAGCGAAGCTCTAGTGTCACTATGTAGCCCTGTCTGTCATGGAACTCCTTGGTGTAGATCAGGCTGGCCTCACAGGGATCTGTCTACCTCTGCTCCCAAGTGCTGGCACACACCACCATGCCCAACCTACATTTTCTATAAGAAAAAATTATTATTGTCAGATTCAAGGGAGTAAAGTTAGACATAGGTGTTGTATCAAAGAGCCATAAAGTACTCTCAGAGAATTAACTTCTTTGAAGAAGTGAAGAAAGTAGTTAAAGATGCTGCAGCTTCAATACAGCGCTTCTCTCTCTGTCTCTCTCTGTCTCTGTCTCTCTCTCTCTCTCTGTGTGTGTGTGTGTGTGTGTGTGTGTGTGTGTTCATTTTTCATGAAGTAACCATTAGTCTGTGTTACTGTAATGAAGTATCTAAGTCTAAGGGATTTAGCTGTGTAGTTTTGATGGGCTTCTTGCTGGCAGAGTTCTAAAGCCTCTCCTGAGTCATATGGCAAGAAACCAGAAAAAGGAGTGTGTCTGAGTCATTTCTTAGTTGTCACCTCCTCCTCCTTTTTTTTCTTTTCTTTTCTTTTCTTCTCTTCTCTTCTCTTCTCTTCTCTTCTCTTCTCTTCTCTTCTCTTCTCTTCTCTTCTCTTCTCTTCTCTTCTCTTTTCTTTTCTTTTCTTTTCTTTAAGACAGGGTTTCTGGCTGGCCTGAACTTGATCTGTAGACAAGGTTGGCCTCAAACTCAAGAGGAGGCCTGGCTCTGCCTCCTGAGTGCTGGGATTAAGGGTGTGCACCACCAGTATCTGGCTTGTTTCCTTCTTATAAAACTACTACGATTCAATGAAGAAGGGCATGCCCTATGATTTTCTTAACCTGAATCACCTCTTAAAGACCACACCTCCAAACCCCTTATTTCAGCTGACTTTTCACCCTCTGAAGAACCCACAAATGAGGTTAAATTTCAAAGCATGAGTCCTTGGGGGTACATATTCAAACCACATTCAAAACCGAGCATCTTGTGTGTGGACAGTTTTTACACTGTGCTGTAATGAACATGAGATTAAAGGAGTATGATTTGATGGGATCAGTCCTGCGTGGAGTTGGATAAAGTGAGCCCTAAGGAGAACCTCCTGCTCCGTGTCCTCTTCTCTGTCCTCCTCCTCTTTTTGGGAGCAGAAGGATTGAGAGTTCTGTGAAAACAAAAAACACTGGTGCTGATTCCTCCTTTGTTCTTTTAACAGAGAAGTAGTTTGTTTGGATGTGCAGGGTTTGAGGTCACAGCTGAACTTCCTGTAGTTCAGCTGCAGTTGGATTCTTGCTGAGATCAAAGCCAGTATCAAAAGGAGGTGTAAGCTTAAACAATCCTGACACAGTTTGACTCTCCCTTAAAGGTTTTTTAAAAAAAGGCTTATTTATATTTTACCTTATATGTATGTGGGAATGCCTGTGTATGTGTACCCTGTGCGTGCATGCAGGTGCCCCAGATGTTGTGAGCTGCCGTGTGGGTGCTGGGACTTGAGCCTCAGTCTTTTTTTTTTTTTTTTTTTTTTGCATGGGAAGCAAGTGATCGTAACCACTGAGCCCTTTTTTAGCCCTCTCTTGTAAGTTTTGATTCATGAAAGGATTAACTTTTAAGTATGTGGCTGAGCTTTGGGATTAAAATAATTTCTTTTTTAATGGTTCTGTTATATGAATTCATGTTTCAGGATTAACTTGTGGGAAAACACTGGGTTGTTGGGCATTTTCAGTTTGCTTATCAATGATATTTTTTGAGCGTTGAAGTGGTTAGCAGCAAAGGTTATGCTAAGAAGTATCTGCAGGGGTTTCTGTTTTATTTTCATTGTGGTCTTTTAAAATTACTTTTATATGCTTTGAGGAATGATTGGTTTGAACTCCAAGGCAATTAGAGGGCTAATAAATCTCTTGTTTTGATTACAGAAACTGTATAGACCTGTGAGAGAAGCAAAAATGTCAGATGATATCAAGAAAAGGTTTGATTTTCCGAATTCTCTTATACAGTCACAGGTAATTTTTATTTATTTTTGCTTCACGGTAACAAACAGACACTTTTGATGGACCATAAATTGAACTTTATTTTCACATGAAATATTTTCTTCTACTCATGACTTATTTTAGTAAGTGACATTTATATGACTAGTAAGTATATTTCAATTAGAAAAACTTATATTTAAAATTGTTCAATTTCAGCTTCTATTTACTTTATGTTTTCCCCCTAGAAATAATCTTGATTAGTAGATTTTTGAATATAGTTATTCTTTTTGCCTATGTTTAATGATTGGGAACTGTGGTTTCTTATGTATCTCCTCAGAGTATGAAAGATTAATGTTTAAAATGATATATTCTACCTCTCTACAGCTATTAAGAATCGTAGATTTCAGAATAATGATATTCAATAATTAAAGCATTCTGGATTAATGTAACATGTATCTATTGAGATGGGAAATTGGGGTAATTTAATTTACAGAGCTTTTCAATAATTAAGACAAGTGGTTGAACCAGTGACGGTTTCTATCTGCTAGCTAAGTGGAAACATTCTAGTAAACCGGTGCCATAAGAGCTTAGTGTCTCTTCCCACAAGTAAAGCTAAACAGCCAGTGAAAGCAGTCTGAAGACTTAACCTGGACAGCATCTTGGATGCTTCAGCACTTGCCTTTGAAGATGTCTGCTGTGGGAACTGACTTAGCTGGGAAGTGGGGAACCCTTCCGTGAGGAGTAGAACACTCCTTATGCAAGACTCCCTTCTCCCTGGCTGGGTTGAAGTCGTACCCTGCTCTGTGCAACACAGGCCCTATCCCTGAGGAAGATGAGGAAGGCACTGTTCACGATTTCCATTTTTCTGTACCTGCATAACTTTCATTAACATAATAAAAAGGAAATGCTGACATGTGTTGCAGTTAAATGAAGGAAAAATGTGCATATGTATTGTATATTGTCTATTGTCTATTTCAATTTGGTTATGAAATGAAGTAGCAAGGTAGCATAATGTATCAGATGTGTAGGTGTCTCAGAACCATGTAGGCTACTTAGGCTAATATCTAGGAGATCAGGGAAACTGAATCTTGTGAGTGGGGACATGTGTACCATGAAGTTTATTTTCTTTTAGTCCTTTTTCTAAACATGAGTGGGCAGTAGCTTTTTTTGTGTGTCTCTGTTGCATTTCATGTTGGTCCTTGGGTTCTTATAGGTGTGCCCTGTCCTTATGAGTCATATGCCAACTGTTCCTTCTTAACCACAGTTGGTATATGACTCATAAGGACAGGGCCACATCACATTGATTGACACTCAGCCGTTTTGCATTGTGGAAATTACATGGGTCTAGCAATGCTGACAGCAGCTGAGCCACAGTGGATACTGCATGTACGTTTGTGAACGTGTCCATTATTTTCTCAGTGACTCTAGAAGAGTTCTAGGATCAATCTGAAATCAAAAATTCAAATTCCAGGTAGCACTGTTTATTAATTGTAGATTAATTGGCAGCGCCTTTTATTTTTTGGTGATGGGTAATGTTGCACCCTTTCAGCTGATGGCTAGTTACTCAATGACATGTACAGTATAGTTTGTGAAATAGAAACTCAGGGTTCTCATTGGTTCTCAGTTTTCTTATCCTTTTTCTCAGAGGTAAGAGACAGCAAATTGAACTATAGTCTGCCTTTATGTAAGTAAGTGATTTCTTTCTCAAAATTCAAGCATAGGGGCTTAAATCATTTGAACATTAGAGCATTTGAAACACATGTGGACATGTGCACGAGGGCAGTGGTGCTGTGTAGTTCTTTGAGCTTCTCTAGAGACTTTCCAAAACTGACAGCTGTTTTCAGCACTACTGTAAGTGGTCCCAAGTGCAGGATGTACAGTTTTATTAGTGGAAATTTCCCTAGCTGCGAACAAAATAGCTACCACTGTTGCCAGCCAATTTCCTGTCAGTCAGCAGTGCTGGTTAGGCCTGAAGAACAAACAGGGCCCAACACTGAGGCAGAGGAGGTGACATTTATGTGTTTGTGTAATCAACTCTCCTAGAGCTTGATTTTCATTTTGGGCTCTTTGACTAAAGCAGGATCTGGGAAAGTTTTAGAGATTTGTGAGACTTAAGACCCAAGACCTATTAGAAAGGGATACATAAATTAACATAGGGCTGTGAAATGGCTAAGTGGGTAAAGATACTTTGCATTAAGCCTGAGGATGACCTGAGTTCAAATCTTTGGGCCCACATAGTGGGAAGAGAGAATTGACTTGTCCGAGTTGTCTCCTCTCCACCACGTGTGGGCCGTGGCACATGCACGTGTGCATGCATGTGTCCACCCCCGTGCAAATGAATGTAAACACACTAGGAAAAAGGGAAAACAGTAGGGTCTAGAGGAGGAGAGCAGGGGAGGAAGGGAGAGATATTGTTCAGGTCTCTACATAAAAATGAGGGTGAATTTTTCTCCATTTTCACTAAGGACACCATGAAACATGACGGATTGAATTTAGATACAAAGAAGATTTTAAAGACTGTCTCATGTTTTAATGGATTATGTAATTCCAATTATCTTTAATATTAGGTAACAGGAATTGGAGCTGAAGGTTGATGATGTTAGCATCTATAAAGTATGGTTTGTTTATTGCTGAACTGGGGTAAATTGCCTACTTTGAAGATTGTTCTGAGGATTTGGTTACACATGTTGAGTGCCTCGTTCAGTGCTTTCTACATGGCACACAACAAAGGGACTTTCGTCTTACCAGTTGGCAACTTGGCTTGCTCATACATGAAAATGAATATGATGTTGATTCTTTTTTTAGTGCACTCTTTGGAAAGAACTTCTAAGTGAATATCTTCATTAATTTTGTTTATTCTTTTAGGCGGTAGGTCATCTTATTGCTGCTGTCTTAAAAGAACGTGGCGTTTCAGAAAAGATACACCAGTCCACCAATCAGGTTTGTGTTTAACTTTGGGGGTGTGTGTGTGTGTGTGTGTGTGTGTGTGTGTGTGTGTGTGTGTATACACCTGCCACTGGCTGGCTTTTTGTCAAATAGACACAAGCCAGGATCAACTTAAGAGCAGGGAGCCTCAATTGAGAAAGTGCACCATTAGATTTGCCTGTGGACAACTCTGTGGGACATTTTCTTGATTAATAGTTGATGTGGGAGAACTCAGCTTCCTGTGGGAGGTGCCACCCCTGGGCAGGTGGATCTGGGTTGTATAAGAAAGCAGGCTGAGCAAGCTAGGAGAGTAAGCCAGAAATCACCGTTCCTTCATGGAGTCTGTTTCAGTTTCTGCTTTGAGTTTATCCTCTGATTTCTCTTGATGATGGACCGTAAGCTGAAATACACCCTTTCCTCACCTGGCTGTTTTTGGTCGTGGTACTTATCACAGTAGTAGGAAGCAGACTAAGGTAATCCCCTTGCTTGGTTTATGTAGATACTTGTGCCTGCAGGGCCGCTCACCCCTTGTGTCCCTTGTAGTTCAGTTCAGTGTGGAAATGATCTTGAATTGTGAGGAGGTTTGCCTGCAGATCTTGTCTTTTTCCTCTTTCTTTTCCTCTCTGCCTTTCCTTCCCTTCTCCCCATTTCTTCCATCTCCCGCTTCCCCCCCTTATCTTTCCCCTCCTTTTCCCTCTGGTGTGCCATGTTTCTGTTCTATATCATTCTTTTAAGCTTGGACATTTGTTGCTAATTCCAGGAGGAGCCGTGTAAAGGGTGAAGGAGGGTGTCCAGTTGCTGTTGGTTGAAACCCGAGGGAGGGCATGCGGAGAGCATGCTGAGAAGGTGACAGAGTCCCCTCTGAGGGAATGTTTTTTGCAATAGAGACAGTGGACACAGTGGTGGGCTGTGTTTGGGTGTTAGAGATTTCTCACGCTTCCTCTCAGCCCTGAGTGTGAGTTCCTAGTGGGACAGACCCTGTGCTGACAGTTGGAGTTGGAAGAAAGCTTCCCACCCACCCACAGCACAGGTAAGTACCCACATTTAAAGTGGTGCCTAGGTGCAGAGATGAACCAGTTGGGCTTTGGCCAGTTGGCATTGCATATTTTGACTTGTTAGAGGGGAAGTTGCTAAGCATAGGTGCCTGTGTGTAAACTGCAGAAATAAGAAGTTTCTCTCCCCCTACAAAACCAAATCAATTTACTTCCTCTTTGTTGCATGTGGGTATGTATGTGCGTATTTGTGTATGCAGATGTGCCTCAGTGTGCTTTAGTGCGTCAGAGGACAGATTGTGACGGTCTGTTTTCTTCTTTCACTGTGTAAATCCTAGGATTTGAACTGGATTTGTCAGGTAGACAGCAAGCACCTTTGTTGAATGAGCCATATTGCTGTACCTCACATTCTTTCTGTTAGCCACTATATATCATATGTCTTTACAATGCCTGTTGACGTGTGGAAGTAAGTGTAGTGGTGTGTTTCACTAATTGGCATTTATCTAGTGTTTGTAATAGTCATGTAAATCAGGTTTCCTGAGAAGCCCGATCCCAATCCTGCCTGTAATCACATTATGTACTCTGAGAAGACCTAGTGATTTTACTTAAATTGCTAGGATTTATTGAATGCTAAATCCTTTTAACTAAATGTTTCCTCTTTCACTAATAAATGGATGCCTACCTCCACCAGGACAGTATCATCTTAGGCGAGTTTATTCATCCATTTATCTTATTATTCTAGCTTGGTAGTGGAATTGATGGCGTTTAGGACCCTAGGCTATTGTGAAAACAAATTTTCTTAATAAAAGGGGAAACAATATAAAGATTTCCTTTCTACCATACTGATTTTTAACGCTGTTGTTCTTTAATAGTGGGTCTTATGGCTGCAGAGGTTTTCAGCAGCTACAGAGGAGAGAAGCACAGTGTTGTTCACTTCAGTGGGAGCTGGAGACCCTGAGTTTTCCTTGCATTGTGTAGTTCTTTCGTCTTTTTAATTTGGTGTGGTAGCGTGTGGTGTGGGTGTGTGGTGTATGGCGTGTGGTGTGTATGTTTATGTGTAGTGTGATGTGTGGTATGAATGTGTATGGGGTGTGGTGTGGTGTGTATTTGATGTGTGTGTATATGGTGTAATATGATGTGCTATATATGTGCAGAGTGTGTGGTATGGTGTGTGTGTGCAGTGTGTATGATCTCGTGTGATGTGTATGTGGCGTGTATATATATGCTGAGTGCTGTGGTATGTATATGGTGTGTGCTGTGCTAAGTGTGTATGTGTGTGGTATATGTGGTGTGTGATGTGGTATGCGATGTGGTGTGGTGCATGTGTGTATGGTATGTGGTATGTATCTGTATGTGGCATGTGTATGTGTGTGGTGTATGGTGTTGTGTGTTTGGTGTGTGATATGGTATGCAGCATGGTGTGGTATGTGTGTGTGGGGTGGAGCATGTATGTGCGTGTGGTGTTTGGTATGTTTGGTTTGTATGCCTGTGTTGTATGTGGTGGGTTATGTGATATGCAGTGAGGTATGGTATGTGTGTGCATGGTTGGTGTGTGGTTTAGTGTGTGCGTGTGTGTGTGTGTGTGTGTGTGTGTGTGTGTGTGGTAAAGAATGTGAGTGTGTGGTGTGGTTTGTGTGTTATACGTGGTACGTAGTGTGTGTATGTGGTGTGGTTGGTGTGGTTTGTGTGTGTGTGGTGTGTATGATGTGGTGTGGTGTGCATATGTGTGTGTGTGTGGTGTATGTGTGTTGTATGCACAGATGTGTGTGTGTGTGTGTGTGTGTGTGTGTGTGT
>JAPYYD010005504.1:0-12049 GCA_028551405.1 Uromys caudimaculatus | reverse complement strand
CCATGATTTGGACTACATATGAGGCAGAAGAATCACCTCGATAGCCACCAGGGAGAAAGGAGAGGACTCTGGGCCTGAGGGTGCTAGTGGCCCCAGTAAAAGGGAATGTCAAGGTGGGAATATGGGAATGGGTGGGCGGGTGGGTGGGAGGAGGAATTCCCTCACAGAGGCGGGGAGGGGGAGGGGACACGGGGTTTCCAAAGAAAAGGGGAATCATCGGAAATGTAAATTAAAAAAAAATATAATAATAATAAAAAAAAAAGAAAAAGAAAAAAGACAAAGAAGGGAGGGAGGGAGGGACGGAGGGAGAAAAAGATGGTGAGAAGGAGAGAGGGGTGAGACAAGAAAGAAGGGAGTATAGAAGAGAAGGAATGAGTTTTTTTCTGAATGTTTCTTTACTCTATAGTCTCTACAAGAATCACATGTAATTATCCAGTATTAATCTGGTATTCAATGCATGTTTCTTCTTGCTTTATTTTTACCATTTTGTTTCTGCCCTATTTATACTCCTCTTATTTCCTCCTTTCTTTGTCTTAGTTGCTTCCAAATCCCATGCCCCTATTCTAGGAAGCATACAGTCTTACCCCTGCCTCTAAGAGCAAGAGGCATACCTTTCATTAAAAGGTAATAATAATAATAATAATAACTGTAGTTTGTACCATCCATGCCCTGTGTACTAGAACAAAAATTGCTGAGTGTGGTTCATGAAGGAGAGGAGGTGCTTTCCTGTAACATGCTTAATTGATGTCAGCATCAGTGATAGGTATCAGTAAAATCCAGCAGATCCCAACTGCCTTCTGCTCTGAAATCTCCCACTCGCTCTCAAGCTCTCTGCAGCCCTGCTGTAAAGCCCCCCCCCATGGCTTATTTCCCCAGATCTCTCCGAAGATTGCTCTGAAACAGAATATGGGCCTGTGCCAGACAGGAAGTTATTTCAGAAGAATCAGCCAAGAATTCTTTTATCTCCTTTCATCACTTGACTCCTGTTTAAGCCTCTAATGGAAAATGTGTGAGGTTACTGTCAGGTGCCTACAGCTCAAGGAGGACCGCAGCACTCTGTAATTGGAAGCTTCATCTCAGAATTAGAAAGGACTTTTATCATGGAGAGAGCCTAAAGTCAGATGCAGTGATTGAAATTTGGGGAATCTTGTCATTTGCATACTGTCTCCCAACATCTGGCAATATCTGCAGATGCCAATGACAGTCATTCTTAATTAAAAACTTTGATGGCACATATACAGAAGTATGAAGGTCTTTCTGCTCCTACATTATTCAACTTGTCCATATGTCCACTGAAGAAAAAATAATAAAGGACAAAAATCCTAAAGATTGGAGGTTTGTTTCCTCGATTTACTGGCATGTTAAAACTACATGAAAAAATTATGTAAAGTATATACCCTGATATAATACTAGTGATTATTGGTGATAATTTTATTATTATACTAACTATAAAAATTTAGACAATATTAGCTTTCAGTATTTGATAGCATGTACATAGTTGGAATCATTTTCCTTTCTTTGCTGACACAGGTTCATAAAGAAAATACTTCATAGAAGAGCAAAACATAAATAATATATGTAACATCATTCTTAGTAACTTTAGATGTAACTCCAAACATGGTATGAGAATCATGAATTAATTCAAATGCATTGATTCTGTAGCATGTGGATTTTTAGCAGTAAGACTTAGACAAATTGTACTAAAAAAATTCAGCCCTCACATTTTCAGTTCTAATTAGACTTAGGTTTGTGAGAATCCTCAAAAGCATGCAAGTCTGGGACATGAACTCAATCCCTAGAACCTACTTGGAGTTAGAAAGAAAGAACAGACTGAACACATGCATAATAAGTACCACCACCACCAAATGATAAATATTTGAAAAATAAATTTTAAATGTCTTTGTTAATCAAATTCTTCTAAAACTTTGTAAGATCATTTTTTATTTGAGTATCTCTCTTCCTCATGTCCTCTTTCCTTTCTTCTGAGATTTCAACTAAGCAAATTAAACTGTCTGACCATATTCTCTAAATAATTTGTCTTTGGCATATAATTAGCTATTTATCTATTCCTGTGATAAAACACAATGTACAAGCACCTTACAGAAGAGTTTATTTGAGTTTACAGCTCCAGATCTTATAGGTCCATTGTGGCTGGGAGACACAGCAGCAAGGAGCAGATACATGGTGAATTGAGCAGTATGCTGGGAGCTGACATTTTATAGCAGAGAGAGCAAACTAGTAGTGGTGCTTTTTATCATCAAAACCCATCCTGAGTAGTATTCTTGCTCCAAGCAGACCTCATACCAAAACACATCACAAACTGGGACCCCAGTGTGCAAGTGCCAGAGACAATGGAGGATATTTCTTATTCAATCCACCAGAGAAAATTTTATCTCCTTTGCCTCATTTTGATTTTATCTTCTTAGTTTTCTTTAATTCCTAAATTCTGTCTGTGGTCTTTTTCTAAATCCATTTTCTGAGTTTTTAGTGTAACTTATGATTTAACTTTTCAATTCCTTCTCAAATTGTTTCTTTAAAATTAGAATATCATGTTACATAGTTTTAAACTAATACTATTGTTAAGCTTTGTTCTTATTCTTAAGAAAAGAGTAATCATTTTCTGTTCCCTGTTCAAGAGATGTAAATATCTGTTTAATACATTGTGATGCTAGTATAGGTTTCACTTGTTTGTTTTGCTTTGTCTTTTCCCATTTGTCCCATTATTCTTTCCATGATGGAAGGAGCATTTGAGCACTTTGGTTCATATGATTTAAGGCCAACTTATTATTATCCTTCAGAGAGTGTTTTCATTTGCTTTTTTAGCTTTCCACATTGACAGCTCACCACTTCGAGCTGCTTAAAATACTTGACATGAGATACAAACTGTTGCAAGACTTTTCTGGCTGAATCACAGAGGGCTTAGATTTGGCTCCTAATGTTACGTCAGTCTGTTCATCTAAGGAATTTGTGGGCCTAACGCGGCCCTGAAGTCCTAAAGATTTCAAAGACCCACTCAGCATCTCTCTGGGGTTAGCAAGTACACAAAGTGGATCCAGTTTCTGAATTCCATATTCTTTTCCATCACAGTCCAGTCATCCTTTCTTTACTTCACTAGCCATTTTAACTTAGGGAGTTTGTTGAAAAGCTCATTTACTTTTTAAATTACAAACAGCAAGGGTCTGGACCAAAGTGTTCAGTATCACATTATCATCAACAAGAACTCTTTAGTAATTGCTTTGACTTTTTTCTTTTATTTAAAATAGACACCTTTTTTTTTTCCGTATAATATGAGCTAATTATGGTTTTCCTTCTCTCTCCTCCTCCCAGTTCCTCTCCATCCTACCTCCCATCTGGAACTACCCATTTTTGCATTTTTGTTTCTCATTAGAAAACAAAGTACCTTGTAATGCATAATAATAAAATGTGGAATATATATATATATATATATATATATATATATATATATATATATATGATAAAACAGAAAAATCAGAATAGAAAAAAAAACAGAATAAAAACATCCCAAGAAAAAGGCACAAAAAACAAAAATGGAGGAAGCCATAATATATATGTAAAAGACTTGTACAAGAGAGGGAAGAGAGGGAAATAAAAGTTTAAAAATATATATAAAATTAAGAAAAAATAAAGGATAAATAAACCCTGACACAACATTATGTTATGAGACAAGGAGCCTCCTAAGATACCTTTGAGTTTGTTCTCTGTTGTCTGGGCAGGTGGCCTACACTTAAGAGTAGTTCCTTTCCCAAGTGAGACCCCCTTGGGGAAAATTAAATTCATTTGCAAGTGGTTATCAACTGGAGATTTGTTCTCAGTGAAGAGTGGGATTTGAGTCCACCTCCTCTTTCAGCTTTAGGACTCCATCTGGTCCATTCATGCAGGCCCAATGCAAGCAGTCTGACTCTGTGAGTTTCTATGAGTACCATCTCTGTTGTGTCTAGAAGGCTTTATTTCCTCCATCCCCTCTGACTCTTACACTATTTTTTCTCATCTTCCACAGGTTCTTTGTGCTCTGAGGGCAGGAATTGGATGAAGATTCTTATTCAGTGCTAAGTATGCTGAGGTCTCCCTTCTTCTATATATTGTATGTTTGTGAGTCTCTGTATTTGTTCCCATGTGCTGTAGGAAGAAGCCTCTTTGAGCAAGGTACTTATCTACAAATGTAGCATAATCTTTCTCTCTCTCTCTCTCTCTCTCTCTCTCTCTCTCTCTCTCTCTCTCACACACACACACACACACACACACACACACACACACACACACACACACACACATACACAAATTCACTTTACATCCCACTAAATGAGCCCTGTCCTGGTCACCTCTCCCACAATTTTTCCTCCCATCCTCCATCCCCTTCTCCTCTGAGTATGCTCTTTGAAGAGTCATTTTAGCAGTGTTCCTTTAGTAAAACAGTAGGGTTTAGTTTTACCCAAAATCCTTGATAGTTTTTAGAATGCAAATGAAATGACTATATTGCTATGCACATACAACTACAAAATTGTTTTCACAGGAAATGACAATAAGATAGATCAAACTATAAATGTCCTTATCAACATCAAATTTGACCTGTCTATACCAGTAAGTAAATGTGGCCTCACAAGTTCTGTGTAATAATGTTCATAGAACTCAAAAAGAGTTGCTAAATATTTTATTTTGAGGGAAATCATTGGCTTTAAATGTCCTTAGAAATATAAGAGAAAACATGTAAAGGTTAAAGACAATTCAATGTCTCAATAAAACGTTTAAACTGATGCTAGTTATTGTTTGAAGATATTTGTAAGTACGGATGGAAAACTGCAATAATTAGTCCTGTGTGTCCTTTGTGACCCATGTATTTATGTCTATATGCTAGCAAGGATGAAGAAAGAAATGGGTGAGTAGAATTACAAGGATGTGGCACATTGACAGGAAGTGAGTGACTTAACTCACCCCTCCCCCACCACCTGCAGAAACCAGGTTCCCAGTTTACCTTTCCCACACCTTAACTCTTCCTGTTTAGCTTTTCCTAAGTACGTGGCTTTTATAATATGCCTTACACATGCATATGCCTCACATCTTCCCATCTGGTTTCTGCAGTTGAAAACATTTAAGCATTTCAGAATTCTCGCCATCCCTATGCTTTTGTTTCTACCATTGTAATAAACACTATGACTTGCACAGTTTCCTAAAAATCTAAATTAGACTTTATATTCGTGTTTATTTCTCCTAAGCCCCTAACTGAACACATCAGCAAATCTTTCTTACTTATTTTCTCAAATCTATATACTTCTCACAAACTACAATAGCACTGCTCCCCTCCAGCAATCATATCAAATTATAAAGACTTCTTACCCAGACCAGATCCTAAATTTGTCTTACTATAGCCAAAATGAACTTAGTGAGTTTTTCATTTGAGTGTTACTTTTCCACAGAAAAATCTAATACAGCAAGTATGGAGCATCAAACCTGTAACCACAGTGATGGAAAGTAAAGACAGAAAGATTTCAAGCCTCACTGGTCAGCTGATCTAAAGAACCAAGAAGTTCCAGTTTCAGTGAATGACCTTGTCTAAAAAACATCAGAGAGGAGTAATTGAGAAAGACACCCAATATCGAGAACTTGCCTGCATATATGTAAACTTAGGCATCCACAACCCTCACCACACACATACATGCATGTATATTATCTGCAATACACAAAAAATAATATAGATCCATGGATGTTTTATGCATGTTAAGTAAAAGTGGTAACAATATGCCTTTTAACACATGAGGTTTGATGCTCCAGAAGAAAATACTAGAACAGAAAATAAGGATCCTATGCCAGGGATTTCTTTAAGGCCAAGAGAATAAAGAATAATCTTAACCAGGAAGTATTCCACCTAAAAGATGCTCAGAGTGAGAAAGACACATACAGAAAATTGAGGGGGTAAAAAAGCAGATGATAAAATATGCTTTGAGCACAGTGAGTGTTCAGCAACCATCTTTTATTTATGATGAAAAGATTTTTCAATGGGATCAATGAAACATCTACTACTGACATTTCTTCACATTGTTTTGGCATTTGACAGAAATAAAGGAGACATCAAGCAGAATGTTTGCAGGGGCTCTGTTGAGCTGAGGAGGGTAGATGGACATCTCTTTAGAAAAATGACAATAGACTGGGCCATCCATCTCACAAACGTATGTCATTAATCAAGGTGAAGACAATGAGAAAGAACATGGATCAAACCAAATCCAAGGCAAAGTGGAAATGGCACTGTGCAGGGAGGTAAAGAAGCTGAGTAGTACAGATGACTCTCATATTGATGGAGAGTATGACCTTGTGCAAGTCTTTGAGGTTTGGGATGCTTTTAAGGTAGATGGACGATCTAAACTTCGAAGTCCCTTGAATTCTTTTCTCTGAAATTTATAAATCTCACCTCACCAAAGGAAAACTAACACATGCTGTCCCACATGTGGTATATTGGTACAGTTATTTTCACATGCAGAAAAGACACAAGGCTATAACACACGTGAGAGAAATAATCATTAGAAGTGTCCCCTCTCAACGTGTTCTGAACCACTGACTGATTACATGACTTTTTGCTTTTTGAAATTATCAATGGCCCTTTGCTTAGGGACAGAGGGAAGTCAATTCTTCTTTGTGCACAGTCTGAAACAAGACATGGAAATGTATTATTAATCATAAACTATCTTACATATATGTACTATTTGTGACTTTCAAGAGTATTTCTATGCTGAATTTACAAGTAAATATATATCAAAATAAATAGGGATTGGCAATTAAAAATCTCATAAGGTTTTAAATAATAGATTTGTTATAATTAAAATTAAGATTCTTTTTTATTCAAAGGAATTCTCTGCTTTCAGAATATCAAATATAATTTGGGCAATGTATTTATCTCACAATTTACATATCAGGTTAAACCAAAGATGTGTGGCTTTACCAGAGGTAAATATATTCTTCACACTGTAGAATAAATGGATTCCTCTAGCAGAAGGAACTCCTGTCATCAAAGTCAAGCCCTTGGTAAGAGATTAAACAACTACAATTGAGATAATGCACATTGACCTAATAGCATCTGCACTCCAGGCCCAGTAATAACTGCTTAACATTTTCCATTCCAATGCATCCTGGAAGTAAATCTGTGACTTAGGTAGTATTGTCCTCATTTTGCACTTAAAGAAATGGAAGCTAAGAAAGATTGTGTAATTTTCAATGGTAACAAAGGTAATATGGAGCAAAATGAAAAGCAATATCAATGTCTTTCTGCATCCAAAGCCACTGATGTTTCAGTTACTTTAAACTGCATTAATAATCCAAATATCAGTATTCAGAGAAGCAATTCAGAGGAGCAAGTGGAAAGTGGTTATACCATAAAACACAGCATTCATAAAGGAATTCCTGAAGCAAACATGATTTAAGATGACTAAAGAATGGAAGCTTATTACCTTGCTAGTGGTGGAAGACCGGATTGCCACTTTTTTTATCACAGTGAGAGAAAGCATTCATGTATAAACTCCAAATTGCACAGTAACCAAAGGAAACTCTTTGGGGCGTATTCTTATATTTAAGTAAGAGTATAGATACATTTCTTCAGAATTTCAAATACCATTCAGCTTTTATAAAATGTTATTATTATACTCTGTAAAGGTAGGGGCTTTTTAGAGTTATTTCTTTTTTCCTTGAGCCAGAGTTGTTGAACTCTTATCTCATGTAGTAGACACCATGTTGTGTGTGTGTGTGTGTGTGTGTGTGTGTATGTGTGTATGTGTGTATAAACTAAAGCTTTTTATTAATTGTGATCTTATATTGCCAAAATCTGCTGTTGATAAAACAATGTGCTTATTGTTTTATTGTTTATCTTGATAAAGAATATCATCACCTTCACATCTTCACATAATCTTAGTGAGATTTTAGAAGGTCACAGTAAATTTATGATGGGTTTGTGGAAAAGGAGAGAGAGGGACAGAGAGATAAAGGCAGAGAGAGAGAGAGACAGAGAGACAGAGAGACAGAGAGACAGACAGAGACAGACAGAGACAGAGACAGAGAGACAGACAGAGAGACAGAAAGAATTCAATGTATTCTAAGGCAATTTTAATTAGAAGTGAGTTTAGGATTATTATTATCAGATAATAATTTAGGATTATTATTATTAGACAGTCAAGTATGATGGAAACTCTACTGCTAAGCTACACTCCTATCACTATCCAGATGAGTGTTAATAGAGACTTTCATGAGTATCTTCAGAAGCCAATGGCCAATGCTGACTATTGAAAAGACCAAGTCTCCCAAAGGAGCTGAAGGTGCTTGCAACCCCATAGGAAGAACAACAGTATCAACCAACCAAAGCTCCCAGAGACTAAACCACCAACCAAAGAGTACACATGGAGCAACCCATGGCTCCAGCTGCATATGTAGCAGAGGATGGCCTTGTCGGGCATCAGTGGGAGGAGAGGCTCTTGGTCCTGTGAAGTCTCAATGCCCTATTGAAGGGATGTGCCAGTACAGTTTGGGGAGACAGGAGTGGGTGGGTGGGTGGGGGAGCACCCTCATAGAAGTCGGGGAAGGAGGATGGGATAGGGGGTTCCAGAGGAGAAACCAACTGGGAAAGGGGATAACCTTTGAAATGTGAATAAATAAAATATCCAATAAAATAAAGAAAAAAGAAAAACAGAAGAGATCAGGTCTCTTCTTCATTTAACAGACTCATAGGGGACACAGGGATGTACATCAAGGATAGAGTACTTGCCTCATCTATTCAAAGTTCAGGCTGCAATCTCTAGAACTATGAAAACATGAATAAATGACTACATAATTTGTAACTTATGATAAAATCAACAAAGGCAGAAATCTTGTATATGTAGATGGTTTTCATCCCAAAATGAAAGAAATAGAAAATTGTTTTAATTGGACATTTACTTCTTTCTAAAAATTAGTTATTTCATACTTGGCTAATTATTAATCTTAGTATAATATTAAGAACTTTGTTGATTTTTTTTCATACAGTGTGACTGAAAATCTTTCAGTCATAGAAGTTTCCGTTAAATTGTTCTATAATGTCAATACTTGGTATCACTGACTAAAATTTTGGTGATGTTTAAATAACTATGACTCTTACATTATCATCTAAAAGTCATTTCATGAAAGAAGAATTTGTGAACAAGACCCCTTATGTGGGAAAACATATTCATTACATTTAACTCCACCAACAAAGCTAATAAAAATCATTTATGTTACTAATGAGTTGTTGCAGAGGGAAAGGCATAGCTGAATAATTCACTAAATCTAAAGTACAGATCAAATGGATTGAACAGCCCTCAATCTCCATCCTTAGCTGAAAAAAAAAAGTTAGCTGAAAAAAAAAAAAAAAGACTTAAAGGTTAATGTGGCAAGAACTATCAAGACATACTTTGCCTGGCAAAGGCAAAGAAAATGGCATCACTACCTACTTATCTCAGCAACAACAAAAGAGTGCTGTTTGAACTAATCTTAAAGGAGATAAATAGTATTTCTATGGGAGAATAGACAGACTCAGTGGTTGTTCGAGGCATAATGAATGAAAATCCAAATGCAATGAGATGAAGTTCAACCTGTTGGAAGTTTTGCTCATTCTTGTTTTCCTGTTGTTTCAACTTAGCACTATGGGTGGTGGGGGAAGGGCAATCTAATTGAGTAATTGCTTTCAATCTCTAATGCTCAGCTGTCTGTAAAGAGAACTGAAAACTCATAGGATATAACTATAGGTAATTATATTTGGAAGATACATGTTTTGAATATCAAACAAATTTGCATGTCTACTACCCAATATGTCAAAGGGTGAATGAGTTGAGCGATTAGATGAACTTGTTAATTTGGTCTAGTTAATAATGAAGGTTTGTTAATGTGCTAAGAAAATACCATTTTGAGAATTTCTTCTTTGTTGTACTTATATCCTAACCATTTGTTATTCAGAATTTTAAGTCACTTCCCAACTGCTAAATCATTCTGTTTTACATGAGTTCACATATTGTGTTACCTTCACACACAGTGTAAGTTGCTTAACTTCTTTTTTTTGTGTGTTTTTTTTTGGGTTTTTGGGTGTTTTTTGGGAGGGGTTGAGACAGGGTTTCTTTGTGTGGCCCTGGCTCTCCTGGAACTCACTCTGTAGACCAGGCTGGCCTCGAACTCAGAAATCTACCTGCCTCTCTCTGCCTCTGCCTCCCGAGTGCTGGGATTAAAGGCGTGCACCACCACTGCCCGGCTTAACTTCTTATGATGCACTTTTATGTTGCTGTTGTTCTTGTGTGCTTCCCTTTCTTGTTTTGTGTATCATCAATCTTTTCCCTTTGTAGGTAAACGTTCATATAAAGACGGGACTCTTGCTTGACCTGTCCTTAAAAATATCTACATTATTCCAGGTAGAACAAAGAAGTCACTTATGGTTGACCTAAAATTCTCATACTAAATGCTGTGTTTATATTGTAATTTGGGTTCTACTTTTCTAAAGCGGTAACTCTTACCTTTCATATATTCAGTACACACAATTGTAGAATGTGTGTATGACCTGTGTAAGAATGAACATAAGTGTTATATATCTTCAGATTCCACATCAGCAGTTATCTTGAATGAGCTATTTTATTCTGCTTTTTTATTCCTCATATTTGGCAGAAACTATCTCCATAGTACTATAGTCTAGGAATGCAGATACTATTCATCAATCCCATGGCCTCAGTGGTTTTCCCCAGAGCAAGATCTTCTTTTGAATATGAGGAGGGAAACAGCCTTGGGAAGTCACATCCTGGCCTCACAGATGCAACAGGCAGAGGCTCAACAGATTAAATCTCTTTTCTACTCTAAAATGTTCCTTCGTGTTTCTCTCTTTCTCTATTAGTGGTTGGAAGGCACTCTGCTGATCTAAGTATTTTATGAATAAGAGGAGGATACATACTAGGTCACTGATTAGCAGGTCGCGTGCTAATAATACTGAGGTCTTTCTCACCTCACTTGTTCCATTCAAGAAAATAATAAGCTCATACTCTAGATCTTTCTCAATCAGAGAAAAATACAGATTTTGTATAAAATAGGAGACAATGGAACTAAAATCAAAGTCACCTGTGCACATCTAGACTCTGTACATTGTTGAATCTGTGCTGTCATGTATTTGCTTATTAAGCAAAGTACTGTATTTGGAGATTTGTGATATCTGATGGCCTTAAACAAGATTTAAAGAAGCGCATTTTTTTTTTTTTTTTTTTGCAAGTTGGAAAGGTCTTTGCTATTTTTTTCCTTTTATCATAAAAGGAAAAGAATGCTTCATACTAAACTCTGCAGGTTCTTTCTAGTTCAGTGTTCGACAGTATTATTTATTTTACTTAACTGATAAATAATCAGCAAGAATCCAAGGAATCAAAATGGCATGGTCAACCTTTTAACATTGAGGTATGACAAGGTCATCTGCAAAGCTCACTCTTGAAAAATGTTCAACTTATTTAGTCGTTAAAAAAATTGTGAAAATCTTCTGGGTATATGCCTAGGAGAAGTATATATATATATATATATATATATATATATATATATATAGCTGGGTCCTCAGGTAGTATTATGTCCATTTTTCTGAGGGTCCGCCAAACTGATTTCCAGAGTGGTTGTACCAGCTTGCAGTCCCACCAACAGTGGAGGAGTGTTCCTCTTTCTCCACATCCTCGCCAGCATCTGCTGGCACCTGAGTTTTTGATCTTAGCCATTCTGACTGGTGTGAGGTGGAATCTCAGACTTGTTTTGATTTGCATTTCCCTGATGACTAGGGATGTTGAGCATTTCTTTAGGTGCTTCTCAGCCCTGCGAATTTCCTCAGTTGAGAATCCTCTGCTTAGCTCTGTTCCCCGTTTTTGATGGGATTATTTGGTTTTTTGGAGTCTAACTTCTTGAGTTCTTTGTATATATTGGACATTAGCCCTCTATCGGACATAGGATTGGTTAAGATCTTTTCCCAATCTGTTGGTTGCCGTTTTGTCCTATTGACAGTGTCCTTTGCCTTATAGAAGCTTTGCAATTTCATTAG
>JAPYYD010005503.1:0-12049 GCA_028551405.1 Uromys caudimaculatus | reverse complement strand
CAGGGATGGTTCAATACCCGGAAATCCATCAATGTAATTCACTACATAAACGAATTCAAAGAAAAAAACCACATGGTCATTTCCTTAGATGCTGAAAAAGCATTTGACAACATTCAACATCCCTTCATTATAAAAGTCTTGGAAAGATCAGGAATTCAAGGCCCATACCTAAACATAGTAAAAGCAATATACAGCAAACCAGTAGCCAACATCAAACTAAATGGAGAGAAACTCGAAGCAATCCCACTAAAATCAGGGACTAGGAAAGGCTACCCTCTCTTTCCCTATCTAATCAATATAGTAATTGAAGTTCTAGCTAGAGCAATTAGACAACAAAAGTAGGTCAAAGGGATACAAATTGGTAAGGAAGAAATCAAAATATCACTCTTTGCCAATGATATGATTGTATAACTAAGTGACCCGAAAAACTCCACCAGTGAACTCCTGCAACTGATAAACAACTTCAGCAAAGTGGCCGGATATAAAATTAACTCAAACAAATCAGTAGCCTTCCTATACTCGAAAGATAAACAGGCTGAGAAAGAAATTAGGGAAATGACACCATTCACAATAGTCACAAACAATATAAAGTATCTTGGTGTGACTCTAACCAAGCACTTGAAAGATCTATATGACAAGAAATTCAAGTCTCTGAAGAAAGAAAGACCTCAGAAGGTGGAAAGTTCTCACATGCTCATGGATTGGAAGGATTAATATAGTAAAAATGGCCATCCTGCCAAAAGCAATTTACAAATTCAATGCAATTCCCATCAAAATTCCAACTCAATTCTTCATAGACTTAGAAAGAGCAATTCTCAAATTCATTTGGAACAACAACAACAACAAAAAACCCAGGATAGCATAAGCTATTCTTAACAACAAAAGAACTTCTGGGGGAGCAGCATCCCTGACCTCAAGCTATATTACAGAGCAGTAGTAATAAAAACTGCATGGTATTGGTACAGTGACAGGCAGGCAGGTCAATGGAATAGAATTGAAGACCCAGAAATGAACCCACACACTTATGGTCACTTGATTTTCAACAACGGAGCTAAAACCACCCAGTGGAAAAAAGACAGTATTTTCAACAAATGGTGCTGGTTCAATTGGCGGTCTACATGTAGAAGAATGAGAATTGATCCATTCCTAGCTCCTTGTACAAAGCTCAAGTCCAAGTGGATCAAGGACCTCCACATAAAACCAGTTACACTGAATATAATAAAAGAGAAAGTGGGGAAAAGTCTCGAAAACCTGGGTACAGGGGAAAAGTTCCTGAACAGAACACCAATGGCTTATGCTCTAAGATCAAGAATTGACAAATGGGACCTCATGAAATTGCAAAGCTTCTGTAAGGCAAAGGACACTGTCAATAGGACAAAACGGCAACCAACAGATTGGGAAAAGATGTTAACCAATCCTACATCCTATAGAGGGCTAATATCCAATATATACAAAGAACTCAAGAAGTTAGACTCCAGAAAACCAAATAACCCTAACAAAAAATGGAGAACAGTGCTAAACAGGGAATTCTCAACTGAGGAAATTCGCAGGGCAGAGAAACACCTAAAGAAATGTTCAACATCCTTAGTCATCAGGGAAATGGAAATCAAAACAAGTCTGAGAGTCCACCTCAAACCAGTCAGAATGGTTAAGATCAAAAACTCAGGTGACAGCAGATGCTGGTGAGGATGTGGAGAAAGAGGAAAGCTCCTCCATTGTTGGTGGGATTGCAAGCTGGTACAACCACTCTGGAAATCAGTTTGGCAGACCCTCATAAAAATGGACATAATACTACCTGAGGACCCAGCTATACCACTCCTGGGCATATACCCAGAAGATGCTCCAACATGTAATAAAGACGCATGCTCCACTATGTTCATAGCAGCCATATTTATAATAGCCAGAAGCTGGAAACAACCCAGATGTCCCTCATCAGAGGAATGGATAACAGAAAATGTGGTATATTTACACAATGGAATACTACTCAGCTATTAAAAACAATGACTTAATGAAATTTGTAGGCAAATGGATGGAACTTGAAAATATCATCCTGACTCAGGTAACTCAGTCACAAAAGAACAAACATGGTATGTACTCACTGATAAGTGGGTATAACCCCAAACGTTCAGAATACCCAAGTAATCGCTGTACTGAGAGTGAGGTCCCAGATGGAGGAGTGGGAGAATGGACTGAAGGAGCTGAGGGAGTGCAGCCCCATGGAAGGAGCAACAGTGTCAACTGGCATGATCCACCACCCCCCCGCCCCCAGTCCACCAACCAAAGAATACACATCGAGAGACCCATGGTTCGGACCACATATGTGGCAGAAGAGGGCCTTGTTGGCCATCAGGGGGAGGAGAGACCCTTGGGCCTGAGGGTGTTCGAGGTCCCAGTAAAGTGGAATGTCAAGGTGGGAATACGGGAGTGGGTGGCCGTTGGGTGGGAGGTGGAATACTCTCATAGAGGCAGGGGAGGGGGAGGGGATAGGGGGTTTCCAAAGAGGAGACCTGGAAAGGGGGAAACATTGGAAATGTAAATAAAGTATCAAAAAATAAATAAGTAATTAAAAAAAGAAAAAAAAAAGAAAATATCAAATAAAAGAAAAAAATAAAAGAGATAATTTATACCTGGCTCCTTCCTATACTGCCTTTTGGTTTCCTTGTTTGCCACGAAATCAACTTCTTACCTCTACTGTGTACTCCTAATGAAATAAATGATAGTTGCCCAGCAGCACAAAAGCTGGAAACAATGCACTGACACTTCAGAAACCTTGAACTAAAGTAAATGATTTCTTCGTTAAATTGTTTCTGCCAGGAATTTTTGAATTTTGGCATGAAATCTAATTAATACACTCCATTTTTAGTAGTTTTTATTTTAACCTTGTATGTCAGATAGACATCTGTCTCTAATTTTGAAGGGTAGTCTCCTGCTGAATTTCTTAATTCCATTTATAATAGAATGATAATTGAGGTAGTTTATCTAGATTCCCAATTTATGTTAAAGCATTTAATTGATGGTTAGTATTATAGTCATGTCTGGGAAGTCATTTTGTTCATTAAAATTGTCAATACAATGAATTGACCATATACAACGATTACAATCTATTTTTGTTAGCATGTGCTACCTGTTCAATTGCAAGCACATAATATGCTAAATAATCTTTTGTTTGTTTGTTTCATTTATTATAATAATAAGTTACATAATCATAAAAACATATATGCTTCTATGTGTATATACAGAGGGACAGTATTTGGGTTTGCAGACATTGAGCATCACTTTATTTGTCACAAACTGAACAAGTTATATCCATTCTGTTTTTTAATTGTGTTACCATAAAATGACAACAAATATGCTATAGATTTATTCTAAAATTGAGACACAATTTTTTTCTTTTTCGCTTTTCTAATTTTTGTTACTTTATTTACATTTCTAATGTTTTCCCCTATCCAGGTCTCCCCTTAGAAACCCCCTATCTCCCCCCTCCCCTGCCTCTATGGGGGTATTCCCCTACCCACCCACCCACTCCCATCTTCCCTCCCTGGCATTCCCCTATACTGGGGCATCTAACACCCTCAGGCCCAAGGGCCTCTCCTCCCATTGATAGCCAACAAGGCCCTCCTCTGCCACATATGTGGCCAGCACCATGGGTCCCTCCACGTGTATTCTTTGGTTGGTGGTCCAGTCTCTGGGAGCATGGGGATGTCAGGCCAGTTGACACTGTTGCTCCCTCCATGGGTCTGCAAACTTCCTCAGCTCCTACAGTTCCTTCTCCATCTCCTCCATCTGGGACACCATACTCAGCCCAACAGTTGCTGTGAATTGAATCTTGGGTATTCTGAACTTTTGGACTAATATTCACTTATCAGTGAGTACATACCCTGTTTGTTCGTTCTTTTGTGACTGAGTTACCTAGCTCAGGATGATATTTTCACGTTCCATCCATTTGCCTGTGAATTTCATGAAGTCATTGTTTTTAATAGCTGAGTAGTATTCCATTGTGTAAATGTACCACATTTTCTGTATCCATTCTTCTGCTGAGGGACATCTGGGTTGTTTCCAGCTTCTGGCTATTATAAATATGGCTGCTATGAACATAGTGGAGCATGTGTCCTTATTACATGTTTGAGTGTCTTCTGGGTATATGCCCAGGAGTGGTATAGCTGGGTCCTCAGGTAGTATTATGTCCTATTTTCTGAGGGTCCACCAAACTGATTTCCAGAGTGGTTGTACCAGCTTGCAATCCCACCAACAATGGAGGAGTGTTCCTCTTTCTCCACATCCCTGCCAGCATCTGCTGTTAACTGGGTTTTTGATCTTAGCCATTCTGACTGGTGTGAGGTGGAATCTCGGGTTGTTTTGATTTCCATTTCCCTGATGACTAAGGATGCTGAGCATTTCTTTAGGTGCTTCTCAGCCCTTCAGTTGAGAATTCTCTGTTTAACTCTGTCCCCCATTTTTGATAGAGTTATTTGATTCTCTGGAGTCTGATTTCTTGAGTTCTTTGTATATATTGGATATTAGCCCACTATTGGACATAAGATTGGTAAAGATAATTTCCCAATCTGTTGGTTGCCATTTTGTCCTACTGACAGTGTCCTTTGTATTACAGAAGCTTTGCAATTTTATGAGGTCCTATTTGCAGATTCTTGATCTTAGAACATAAGCCATTGATGTTCTATTCAGGAACTTTTCCCCTGTGCCCATGTGTTTGAGACTTTTCCCACTTTCTCTTATATTAGATTCAGTGTATCTGGTTTTATGTGGAGGTTCTTGATCCACTTGGACTTGAGCTTTGTACAGGGAGATAGGAATGGATCAATTTGCATTCTTCTTCATGTTGACCACCAGTTGAGCCAGCATCATTGTTAAAAATGCTGTCTTTCCACTGGATGTTTTAGCTCCTTTGTCAAAGATCAAGTGACTCTAGGTGTGTGGGTTCATTTCTGGGTCTCCAATTCTATTCCAATGATCTACCTGCCTGTCACTGTACCAATACCATGCAGCTTTTATCACCACTGCTCTGTAGTACAGCTTGAGGTCAGGAATGCTGATATCCCCAGAAGGTCTCTTGTTGTTGAGAATAGCTTTTGCTATCCTGGGTTTTTTGTTATTCCAAATGAATGTGGGAATTGCTCTTTCTAAGTCTATGAAGAATTGAGTTGGAATTTTGATGAGGATTGCATTGAATCTGTAGATGACTTTCGGCAGATGGCCATTTTTACTATATTAATCTTGCCAATCCATGAGCATGGGAGATCTTTCCGTCTTCTGAGGTCTTCTTCAATTTCTTTCTTCAGAGACTTGAAGTTCTTCTCATATATATCTTTCACTTGTTTGGTTAGAGTCACACCAAGATACTTTATATTGTTTGTGAGTATTGTGAATGGTGTCGTTTCCCTAATTTCTTTCTCAGTCTGTTTATTTTTCGAAGTCTACTGATTTGTTTTAGTTAATTTTATATCTGGCCACTTTTCTGAAGTTATTGATCAGCTGCAGCAGTTCTCTGGTAGAGTTTTTCGGGTCACTTAAGAGTATAAGATAATATCATCTTCAAATAGTGATATTTTGATTTCTTCCTTTCCAATTTGTATTCCTTTAACCTCCTTTTGTTGTCTAATTGCTCTAGGTAGAACTTCAAGTACTATGTTGAATAGATAGGGAGAGAGAGGGCAGCCTTGTCTAGTCCCTGATTTTAGTGGGATTGCTTCAAGTTTCTCTCCATTTAGTTTGATGTTGGCTACTGGTTTGCTGTATATCGCTTTCACTATGTTTAGGTATGGGCCTTGAATTCCTGATCTTTCTGAGACTTGTATCATGAAGGGATGTTGAATTTTGTCAAATGCATTTTCATCATCTTATGAATAGACCATGTGGTTTTTTTCTTTGAGTTTGTTTATGTAGTGGATTACATTGCTCTATTTCTGGGTATTGAACCATCATTGCAACCCTGGGATGAAGCCTACTTGATCTTGTTTAATGATCATTTTGATGTGTTCTTGGATTCAGTTTGCGAGAATTTTATTGAGTAATTTTGCATCAATCATTCATAAGGGAAATTGGTCTGAAGTTTTCTTTCTTTGTTGGGTCTTTGTAAGGTTTTGGTATCAGTGTTACTGTGGCCTCATAGAATGAATTGGGTAGTGTTCCTTCTGTTTCTATTTTGTGGAATATTTTGAAGAGTATTGGCACTAGGTCTTATTTGAAGATCTGATAGAATTCTTCACTAAACCCATCTGGTCCTGGACTTTTCTTGGTTGGGAGACTTTTAATGACTGCTTCTATTTCTTTAGGGGTTATGGGACTGTTTAGATGGTTTATCTGATCCTAACTTAAATTTCATATTTAGTATCTGTCTGGAAACTTGTCCATTTCTTCCAGATTTTCCAATTTTATTGAGTATAGGCTTTTGAAGTAGGATCTGATGATGTTTTGAATTGCCTCAGATTCTGTTGTTTTATCTCCCTCTTTATTCCTGATTTTGTTAATTTGGATACTATCTCTGTGCCTTCTTGTTAGTCTGCCTAAGGGTTTACCTATGTTGTTGATTTTCTCAAAGAACTAGCTCCTGGTTTTGTTGATTCTTGTATAATTCTCTTTGTTTCCACTTGATTGTTTTCAGCACTGAGTTTGATTATTTCCTGCTTTCTACTCCTATTTGGTGTATTAGCTTCTTTTTGCTCTAGAGCTTTCAGGTGTGCTGTTAAGTTGCTAGTGTATGCTCTCTCCAGTTTCTTTCTGGAGGCACACAGAACTATGAGTTTTCCTCTTTACACTGCTTTCATTGTGTCCCATAAGTTTGGGCATATTATACTTTCATTTTCATTAAACTCTAGGAAGTCTTTAATTTCTTTCTTTATTTCTTCCTTGACCAAGTTATCATTGAGTAGAGCGGTGTTCAGCTTCCATGGGTATGTGGACTTTCTGTTGTTTTTATTGCCATTGAAGACCATCCTTAATCTGTAGTGATCTGATAGGAGGCATGGGATTATTTCAATCTTCTTATATCTGTTGAGGTTTGTTTTGTAACCAATTATATTTTCAATTTTGGGGAAGGTACCATGAGGTGCTGAGGTTTATTTTTTTTATTTAGGATGAAATGTTCTATAGATATCTGTTAAATCCATTTGGTCCATAACTTTTGTTAGTCTCACTGTGTCTCTGTTTTGTTTGTGTTTCCAAGAAATATCCATTGATGGCAGTGGGGTGTTGAAGTCTCCCACTATTATTGTATGCAGTGCTTTGAGCTTTAGTAAAGTTTCTTTTATGAATGTGGGTGCCCTTTCATTTAGAGCATTGATTTTCAGAATTGAGAGTTCTTCTTGACAGATTTTTCCTTTGATGAGTATGAAGTATCCTTCCTTATCTTTTTTGATGACTTTTGGGTGAAAGTTGATTTTATTCGATATTAGAATGGCTACTCCAGCCTATTTCTTGGGACCATTTGCCTGAAAAATTGTTTTCCAGCCCTTTACTCTGAGGTAGTATTTGTATTTAACATTGAGGTGCATTTCCTGTATGCAGCAAAATGCTGGGTCCTGTTTACGTATCCAATCTGGTAGTCTACGTCTTTTTATTGGGGAATTGAGTGCATTGATGTTAAGAGATATTAAGGAATAGTGATTGTTGCTTTGCCTTATTTTTGATGTTATTTTTATGTTTGTGTGACTATCTTCTTTTGGGGTTGTTGAAAGATTACTTTTTTGCTTTTTCTGGGGTGTAGTTTCCCTCCTTGTGTTGGCGGTTTCCATCTATTATCTTTGTAGGACTGGGTTTGTGGAAACATATTGTGTAAATTTGGTTTTATCATAGAATATCTTGGCTTCACCATCTATGGAAATTGAGAGTTTTGCTGGGTATAGGAACCTGGGCTGGCAGTTGTGTTCTCTAGGATCTGTATGAGATTTGCCCAGGATCTTCTAGCTTTCATGGTCTCTGGTGAGATGTCTGGTGTAATTCTGATAGGTCTACCTTTATATGTTACTTGACCTTTTTCCCTTACTGCTTTTAATATTCTTTCCTTGTTTTGTGCATTTGGTGATTTGACTATTATGTGATGGGAGAAATTGATTTTGTGGTCCAATCTATTTGAAGTTCTGTAGGCTTTTTGAATGTTTATGTTCGTCTCTTTCTTTAGGTTAGGGAAGTTTTCTTCTATAATTTTGTTGAAGATATTTACTGGCCCTTTAAGTTGTGAATCTTCACTCTCTGCTATACCTATTATCCTTAAGTTTGGTCTTCTCATTGTGTCCTTGATTTTCTGGGTATTTTGGGCTAGGAACATTTTGCATTTTGCATTTTCTTTGACTGTTGTGTCAATCTTTTCTTTGGTATCTTCTGCACCTGAGATTCTCCCTTCTATCTCTTATATTCTGTTGGTGATGCTTGCATCTATGACTCCTGATCTCTTTTCTAGGTTTTCTATCTCCGGGGTTGTCTCCCTTTGTGATTTCTTTATTGTTTCTATTTCCATTTTTAGATCCTGGATGGTTTTGTTTATTTCCTTTGCCTGTTTGCTTGTGTTTTCTTGTAATTCTTTAAAGGATTTTTGTGTTTGCTCTTTAAGGGCTTTTAGCTGTTTACCAGTGTTCTCTTGTATTTCTTTAAGGGAGTTATTTATATCCTTCTTAAAGTCTTTGATCATCATCATGAGAAGTGATTTTTAATCTGAGTCTTTCTTTTCTGGTGTGCTGGGTTATCCAGGGCTCACTGTGGTGAAAGAACTGGGTTTTGGTGATGCCTAGTTATCATTTTTTCCTGTTCCTATGTTCTTGCCCTTGCCTTTCACCATCTGGTTATCTCTGGTGTTATCTGATCTTGCTCTCTCTGTCTGTGGCTCGTCCTTCCTGCAAGCCTCTGAGTCAGTACTCCTTGGAGACCAGCTCTCTCTGAGAGGAATTTGGGTTTGGAGAGTTGTGGTACAGGGTCAGCTCTGGGGTGTAGACAGAAACCAGAGGGATCATATCCCCAGCTGTCCCTTGGTTCCTGTGTCCTGATGGCTCTGTGAAGGTCCCTCCTGATCGAGGAATTTGAACAGAAGTGGTGGTCTTGACTGTTTTCGAAGGTGTGTTGGCACTCTTGGGAGTCCAGCTCTCTCCTGGCACTGAGTATGGAGCCCTGTATCCTGGGATCAGCTCATAGACTTGTGCACACTCTTCTTCTGGGGCTATTTGGTTATGGAGCCCTGTGGCACAGACTGAGATCCCTGGCCAAAGATGGAAACCGGAAAGCTCCTGTCCCAGGCTCATGCTAAATATTCTTAAGAATTGCCAACATTGATGGCCAAGATCAAAGATGGATCAGTGCAGGGATCTAATCTTTCTTACAGTATTAACTGCACACTCTATTATTTTAAGTGAAATATATTTTTATTACATATACATCAGGGTTTTTTTTTTGTCTTTTTAGTTGATTATTATGGCATCAATTTTTAATAGCTAAAGCAGTAAATATCCTCAAAATTTTAAGGGGATAATTTCAAATGAAATACTACAGTATCTCTTGGTATAAAATTTTTCTTGTTTTTTAAAATGTTGCTTTCAATATTGCTTCATGTGAGCTGGTTTCTAGCCCAGGTATAGATTCTAAGCATCTTTGTCATGTGGTATCACTGAAGATCCCTTAAGACCTTCCTCCCAGGTTACTCTCCTTGCAGTGATGGTCCGCAGGAAAATACACAGCTCTATCTCTGACTAGGTCTTTACTGATCTTTGAAAAATTTCAAAATGGACAAGAAAACCCTAGCATTTGGTCTGCAAAAAGTTGACAAATATGAGAACAAATGCAGAATGTATGTATCATACACAGTGAACTGACATTTCATGAAACGAAAAAACCCTATCTTAAAATATAATATATTTGATAAAATATTGGGAAAATAAAATCTCTCCCAAACTTCTATCACCTGGTAAAATAAAGAAATCAAAGTTCTATCATGAATGTATGCTAAGCATCTCTGCGTCTCATGAGAATTAAGAACGAAAGCAGAATGCGGGATCAGGTCTCTCTCTCTCTCTCTCTCTGTCTTTATTATGTTTAATAGATACGCTCGTAGCATCAAAAAATATAAGGAACATTATACATATTTCTAACATCTTCCCACCATCCTGTACCTCACTTGTATTAGACGGTTAACTTTGGGTTCTACATGTGAGCAGGGTCATGTGGTACTTGTACTGCTTTGCTTAGATTAATCTTTATATCTAATTAGATCTTTTCCATTTTCAGTCATGCAGATGTAAATGAGGGGATTTTTTTATGTCAAATTATATTCCAGAAATTGAAAGTTTTCCCAGTGTTTCTATCCACAAGATTCTTTTACTTTCGTAGAAGCTGACTCAACTGCATTAAGGTCACATTCTATTCTTCTAGGGACAAATGTTATTTCACATCTTGATTTTATGTGCCTAGACCAATTTTACACATAAATTCAATGTCCAGCGATTAAAACTTAAACAGGGATTCAAAAGGCAGGAGGCCTTATTTGGTTCTGATTGCTCTTTGAATGTGATCATACCTCATTATTTAGAATAAACAATAGACACTATGTTTTATGGTTCATATCTTTTCTTGCATATAAATCATGTATCATGAGCTTGAAAAGATCTGTAGAATTTCTTCTATGTGAAAATTGGTAATATTAGATAAAATTGTATCATGGATTTTTAGTAGTAGTTGAAGAGCTAAGGCTTAAATGTAACATTAAAAATTAATAATTATGCAAAACTCTTTTACATAGCCTGATTTAGTAGAACTTTTCCACTTTTATTACATGTATTATTTGTGTGTATGTATCTATGCATATTTGCACACTACATAGACCTGTGCTGGTCAGAGGACACCTTGTGGGAATTATTTTTCTCCTCTCATGCTAATCTGGAGGCTTGAACTTGAGTTGCAAAACTTGGGAATAGGTGACTTTACCCACTGAGCCATATGCCTGTACCCTGTACCACATTCATTCATATATATATATATATATATATATATATATATATATATATATATATATATATGAGAGATTTTAGGACTTAAGTGGTTATATGATGTAGTAAGCAAATTTCACCAATGGGGGATTCAACAAAGTCAAAATGAAAAATTTACTATAGAATTAATTATAATCATTGTGTATAAAATATAAACATAGCTGTGTTACTTGAATTTTAAACTCTTAGACTTCCATCCTTTTCTTTAAAAGTGGACTGCCTTAAGCATTTTATTATAGTCATGAAGTGCTGAGCGATATAGCCTACGAAGCATATTCCTCATTTGAGCAACTTGCCAACTCTGTGGCAATGAGAAGTTCATTGTTCATCATTATACTTAGAAGTTTACCTTTACCTTCATCACATATAGTTTGTATGTATACATGTATACACACACACATATATATGAACTACACAGTTAAGTATAATTCTGATAATGACTTTGAGATTGCATTTAGTAAAGGTGACTTAAAATTAATACAGAAAAATATTTAATTGAAATATAAAATATTTTTCTTATTTTAATTGAATAATAATTTTTCATAGTTCTATTATTTTCATTCTTCAACTTTAATGAAAAATACATAAACTACATCAAGAAATTAAACTACATATTAAAATTAAAAATAATTATATTTCTGTCCCGCGCGCTATTTGGTCTCGCCAGCAAGAACCCACACGGACACACGGATCCTTCTGCAGCAAAGCGTTTATTGCATCATGAAGAGGAAGACCCCGGGCCCCAGAATGGCGCTGCTTATATAGCCCTGAGGCAGCGTGTCCTCCACTGATTGGCGCGCCCCGGGAGTGGGCGGTGATTAGTCATGTACACCCTTACTGCGCAAGTGCTTCGGGTGAGTCACCCCGCGCTATCCATAAGTTTCCTTAGAGCGACAGCGGAAGTCAGCGCCATCTTGTAATGGCGAATACTCTAACCGCTCTCTACATCTCCCCCCCATTCTTTCAAGTAAGAAGGAGAGGGGGGTCAGCTGGGTAAATAGGGCCACACCTCCCTACAGTGGTATCAAAACACAGAACCAGGCTCGATCAAGCGAATTCGGTCATGA
>JAPYYD010005502.1:0-12050 GCA_028551405.1 Uromys caudimaculatus | reverse complement strand
CTATTTCTGTACAGTTAGTTGTGTGAATTCAGTACTCATTCATGTGCATGCAAAAAAATAAATTAAACTTTTCTAACCAAGGTTGAAAACAATACAAACTGCTTTCCTGTGTTCATGACTCCTGCCTCCATGAACTTCTGGTCTGCATGCCCCTGACCAAGTTCTGGCCTCCTGACTGTGATAATCTGTGACATTCTGTATCAGGTACAACATGTGAGATCTTGTGCTGGAATGAGCAGGCTCCTGAATTTCTAAGAACCAAGAGAAAAATTAAAACACTTTCCCAGAAGATTCAAGCTTGAACATCTCACCATGAGATTGAGAAGAGGAAAGTTTTAGAAAGACTTCATGACTTTAGAAAGTCATGGAGTTTAGTTTAGAAAGACTTTGAAGACTTCAGAGTCATACCCTGCTCTGCCTGGTGAGGATGTTTTGTATTTTGTTCACTTGAAATTGTGATGACCTTCCCCATTTCAAATTATATTATGAAATTTTGACATGTAAAGCACTATTCTTTTTTTTAACTTTAGGATCACTAATTTTTTTTGTTTTGTTTATTTATTTATTTTTTTATTTATTAATCCTTTTTTTACAGTCCAGCCTTTTTCCTCCTTCCGGTCCACTCTCCAACTGTTCCACATCCCACACCTTCTTCCTCTCACCTCTGTCTCCAAGAAGATCTCCCCACTCCCCACTTCCCCACCCCACCAGACCTTCCCACTCCCTGGGGCCCCAAGTCTCTTGAGGGTTAAGTGTATCTTCTCTGAGTCCAGATCCAGAAGTCCTCTGCTGTTTATCTGTTGGGGGCCTCATATCAGCTGGTGTATGTTGCCTGGTTGGTGGCTCAGGGTCTGAGAGATCCTGGAGATCCAAGTTAGTTGAGACTTCTGGTCTTTCTATGGGGTTGCTCTCCTCCTCAGCTTCTTCCAGCTTTTCCCTAATTCAACCATAGGGGTTACCAGCTTCTGTCCATTGGTTGGGTGTAAATATCTGTATCTGATTCTTTTAGCTGCTTGTTTGGCCTTTCAGAGGGCAGTCATGATTGGCCTGTTTGTAAGCACACCATAGCATCAGTAATAGTGTCAGGCCTTGGAGCCTCCCCATGAGCTGGATCTCAATTTGGGCCTGTCACCTGACCTCATTTTCCTCAGTCTCTTCTCCATTTTTGTTCCTGCACTTCTTTCAGACAGGAACAATTTTGAGTCAGAGTTTTTGACTGTGTGATAGTAACCCCATTTTTCCACTTGATGCCCTATCTTTTTACTGGAGGAAAGCACTACTCTGTGCCACAGGGGTTGTAAATGAGAAACACTCAAAATGGAACTTATATTCTACAATAGGGTTCCAAACATGAACTATGAGTTTGGTTTGAGTAGTATGGGTGAAAAAAGACAAAACAAAACAAACAATAAGCAAAAAACAAAAGAATACCAAGTGAACATAGGATGTTGATAAGCTAAGGCAGGGAGTATTCAACATAGGCCTCACTGGGAACCCCAAACCCTAGTAGGGACTGCAGAATGTCATCAAATTCTTCCGTGATATGGTGCTATTTCTGTACAGTCAGTTGTGTGAATTCAGTACTCATTCATAAGCATGTGATTTACTTTTGAATTTTCAATTGCCACTGATCATTTTAATCAAACCCATGGGGATCACAAATAGAAAAGCTAATAAACATTAGGTTCGATATCAAAATAGGATTTAGAGAATAATGATTCTGTGAATATCCATTTAAAAATAAGAGCTATCTTGGGTGGGTGGTGGGCAGAAGGGGGACCTAACATGAAAATATTCTATCTCAATATGAAGAATTTGATAATCAGGAATAAAATAGAAGCTACATGGTCTGTATGTTTAATGTTCTTTGGGAATGGGTGGGACAAAAGACAAAACTAGGAATTATTCCTCAGAGACATGCTGTTGATAGACATCACACATGTTCTCAGGAGAAGAGAAAATGTAACTTATCAAGCAATGCACAGATAGGAACTACAGAGCTGTAACCATGAACTTATGTTCACTATGGTCAAAATCCAGTGGTATCTCAAGGTAAATTGAATAAGTGAACGATTCAAGACTCAAGTTACCTTATCATGCATAGAGAAAGAAATTGACAAGCCATAAGGAATCCAGGAATACTAAACATGGAAGTCAGTTAAAGCAACTTATGAAAGAAATAAGATATTTGGCTAATATTGATGTTAATCAACACTGAACATAATATACTTTTTTTACTAAAAATATCAGAGATACTTGAAATATACATAATCACAGGAAATAAAAAATGATGTGCCAACAAGATCAGGTGTGTGTAGAGTGATATGGCCAAACAATAATAGCCAGGACAGTATGTCTCTACTACAGCCCAGCAACCCTACCACAGTAGGCCCTGAGAAGTGAAGCATAGATGAAGAATATAACAAAGAACATAAAATAGCTTTTATGTTTATAAGTCTCCTTTAAAAAGACATAAATATATCCCTTAAAGAAATCTATGACAAACAAGCAGTGAGAGGAGGAGAACAAAAAAGTCCAAGATCCAAAACTAAAAATTAAATCAATAAAGAAAACCAAAACCAAGGGAAATCAGAAATAATAATTTAGGTACTTGAACAGGAACCTCAGAGTAAAACCTATCCAAAAAAGTACACAAGATTGAAGAGAGTATCTCAGACATTGAAGATCTAATAGAAGAAATTGATACCTCCATCAAAGCAAGTGTTAAATCTAAAAATCACCTAGCATGAAACATTGGGGAAAACTAGGACACTGTGGAAAGACCAAACTGAAGAATAGGCATAGAGAAAGGAGAAGAAAACTAGTGAAGGTTATCAACAAAATAATAGAAGAAAATTTCCCAAATATATAGAACACCAAATAATTGGACCAGAAAAGAAAGACCCTTCAGCACATAATAATCAAAACACTACACATACAGACCAGGAAACTATATTAAAATTTAGATGAGAAAAAGATAACATTACATTTAAATAGACAGAATATTGAAAATTACAAGGGATTTTTTTCTTACCGTTTGTTTATATGAGGGATTGTGTTGATGGATTTTTGTATATTGAGCCATTCCTGCATCCCTGGGATGAAGCCTATTTGATCATGATGGTTGTTTTTATATGTATTCCCAGATTCAGTTTACAAGTATTTTATTGAGTATTTTTGCATCAACGTTCATAATATAGATTGGTCTAAAGCTTTCTTTCTTTGTTGAGCCTTTGTGTGGTTTAGGTATCAGGGTGACTGTGGCTTCATAGAATGAGTATGGCAGTGATCCTTCTATTTCTATTTTGTGGGATAATTTGTGTATTGGTATTAGCTTTTATTAAAAGTCTTGTAGAATTCAGAACTGAAACTATCCGAGGCTGAGTTTTGTTGTTGTTGGGATCCCTTTAATGACCACTTCTATTTCTTTGGGAGTTCTAAGATTGTTTAAACAGTTTACCAAATCTTGATATAACTTTGGTAAATGGTGTCTGTCTAGAAAATCATCCATTGCATTAAGATTTTTCCAATTTTGTTGATTATGGGATTTTGAAATAAGACCTAATGATTCCTTGGATATCCTTATTGTCTGATGTTAAGTCTCCCTTTTCATTTGGATACTGTTCCTCTGTCTTTTGGTAAGTTTGGCTAATGGTTTGTCTATCTTATTGATTCTCTCGAAGAACCAGCTCTTGGTTTCATTGATTCTTTATACTGTTTTCTTTTTTACTAACTGATTGATTTCAGCTCTGATGTACATTATTTCCTGCCTTTTCCATCACCTCATTGCAGTCACTTTCTTCTATGGGACTATCATATTCATGTATGTGATACCAAAGTCCAGATACTCCATGTACACGAGCAAAGTTGTGTCTGTATTCTACATGGTAGTGGGCCCCTCATCTACAGCCTCAGGAATAATGACATTAAGAGTATCCTGAACCGGGCAGTGGTGGTGCACACCTTTAATCCCAGCACTTGGGAGGCAGAGGCAGGTGGATTTCTGAGTTCGAGGCCAGCCTGGTCTACAGAGCAACAGAGCAAGTTCCAGGACAGCCAGGGCTACACAGAGAAACCCTGTCTCAAAAAAAAAAAAAAAAAAAAAAGAGTATCCTGAACTATTAAAAACAATGACTTCATGAAATTCACAGGCAAATGGATGAAACTTGAAAATGTCATCCTGAGTGAGGTAACTCAGTCACAAAAGAATGAACATGGTCTGTACTCACTGATAAGTGGATATTAGCCCAAAAGTTTGGAATACCCAAGTTTCACTTCACAGTAACCGTTGGACTGAGTGTGAGATCCCAGATTGAGGAGTTGGAGAAGGGACTGAAGGAGCTGAGGGAGTTTGCAGCCCCATGGAGGTAGCAACAGTGTCAACTGGCCTGACCCCCTGACCTGCTCTTAGAGGCTGGACCACCAACCAAAGAATACGTATGGGGGGACCCATGGTTCGGACCACATATGTGGCAGAGGATGGCCTTGCTGGCCATCAGAGGGAGGAAAGGCCCTTGGGCCTGAGAGTGTTAGAGGTCCCAGTATAGGGGAATGTCAAGGTGGGAAGACTGGAGTAGGTGTGCGGGTGGGTGGGTGGGGGAATACCCTCATAGAGGCACAGGGAAGGGGAAGGGGAAGGGGAGGGGGGTTTCCAAAGTGGAGACCTGGAAAGGGGGAAACATTTGAAATGTAAATAAAGTATCAAGAAATAAAAATTTAAAAAAATAAAATAAATAAAATAAAATAAAAAACATAAAAGGAAAAAAAAAGAGTATCCTGAAAAGGCAGCTCGGTATTGATTATTATCAAAACTAACAATAGTAACAAACACTGGTGAGGATGTGTAGAAAAAGAAACCCTTGAGACTGTTGGTAGTTCCAATCAAGGAGTACACATGGAGGGACCCATGGCTCCAACCACATATGTAGCAGAGGATGGCCTTGTCAGGCATCAATGGGAGGAGAGGCCCTTGGTCCTGTGAAGGCTCAATGCCCCAATATAGGGGAATTTGATAGTGGGGAGGCAGGAGTGGTTGGGTGGTTGGGAGAACTCCCTCATAGAAGCAGGGAGAGGGGTGATGGGATAGGGGGTTTCCAGGAGGGAACCTGGAAAGGGGATAACATTTGATATGTAAATAAAGAAAATATTCAATCAAAAAAATAAAAACAATTTTAAAAAAAAACTGTTGTTGGCTATGTAAGTTAGCACAACCATTACAGAAAATAAGATGAGTCCTCTAGATTTATGAATCACTGTATGATCTGAATATACCTCTTCAAGACATATATACCAAGGTAATAAAATCATCATACAAATGCCACTTACATAACTGCCTTTATTGTACCACTATTTAGCTAAAATACGTCCTTAGCCTAGGAGCTTAACAACAGGAGACAAGGTGAAGAAAAGATGCTGTGCATACATCATAGGCTATTAATCATTCATTAAAAACCAATCCAGCCCTACAAGGATTCTAGAAGAAAAGCATCAACACAAAGACTGTACCTACACCAAAGAAAAAAACAAAATATTAATCATCTCACAACAAAAGAAAAAGGAGAAAATAACATACATGCAATACCACGTACAACAACATGATAACAGGAACTAACAATCATCTGTTTTTAATATATACAAACATCTACGGACTCAATTCTACAATAAAAAGACCTTAGCTTACAGACTGGATACACAAACAGGATCTAGCATTTTCCTGCATACAAGAAACACAACTCAGTAACAAAAACAGACACTATCTCAGGGTGAAAGGCTGGAAAAATGTAAAGTGAAAAAACAAACTAATGATAAAAACAGAAAAGAAAAGAAATGGCACTCTGTTTTGATTCACATTTTGTGGTATTGTTGCTGTTGTTGCTAAGAGGTGGGAGTGGGATATGTGTGTTTGGGGGTGTATCCTCTTTTGATTTCATTGCTGTGATTAATTATTTCTTGTGTTTTCTTTGATGTGAATACCATCTTTTCTTGGATTTTCCTAGCACCTTCTCTAGAACTTCATTTGTAGATAGGTGTTGCTTAAATTTGGTTTTAACAGGGAATGTCTTATTTTCCACTAACAATTGTGATTGACAATTTCCTGGGTGTATTGTATTCTAGGATGGTGTCTGTGATTTTATACAATCTATCTTTAGATCATCTGTTCAGTCCTTTCTGGCTCTTAGAGTCTTCATTGAGAAATGGAGTTTAAAGTGAACAGGTCTGCCTGTATAACTTACTTTGTCTTCTTTCTTTGTAATTTCTTTTACATTCCAGATTTTATTCTTGACCCCCAGTCCACCCTCTGACTTTTCCACAACCCATACCTCCTCCCCACCCTCAGGTCTCTACCAGGATGTCCCCACTCCCCACCCCCACCTTACCTGACCTCTAAACTCCAGTCTCTTGGGGGGTAGGTGCATCATTTCTGGTTGAACACACCCCCAGCAGTCCTCTGCTGTATAGGTGTTAGGGACCTCATATCAGCCAGTGGATGATGACTGGTTGGTGGTCCAGTGTTTGAGAGATCTCAGGGGTCGAGATTAATTGAGACTGCTGGGCCTCCTACAGGGTTGCCCTCCTCCTCAGCTTCTTTCAACCTTTCCCTAATTCAACCACAGGGGTCAGCAGCTTCTGTCCATTGGTTGGGTGCAAATATCTGCATCTGACTTTTTCAACTCCTTGTCCGGGCTTCTGGAGTGCAGTCATGCTAGGTCCCTTTTTGTGAGTGCTCCATAGCCTCAGTAATAGTGTCAGGCCTGGGGACCTCCCACTGAGCTGGATCTCACTTTGGGCCTGTTGCTGGACCTTCTTTTCCTCAGGCTCCTCTCCATTTCCATCCCTGTAGTTCTTTCAGACAGGAACAATTATGGGTCAGAATAATGACTGTGCGATGGCAACCCTTTCCCTCGTGTGATGCCCTGTCCCCTGCTGAAGGTGGGCTCTATATGTTCCCTCTCCCTACTGTCAGGCATTTCATCTAAGGTCCCTCCCTTTGAGTCCTGAGAGTCTCTCACCTCCCAGGTCTCTGGTGCATTCTGGAGTCCCCCAGCCTCCTACCTCCTGAGGTTGCCTATTTCCATTCTTTAGGGAGGGATGGAAGGACCTGGGAGGGAAAGTGGATGGGGGGTGGAAAGGAGAGGGGAACCTGCTCTGGTACTGAGAGAGGGAAAAGATTGATTCCCTTGTAATTTTTAATAGTCTTTCCAGTTCTGTAGGTTTAATGTTTTGATTACTATGTGCTGAGGAGCTTTTCTTTTCTGGTCCAGTTATTTGATGTTCTATACATTTGGGAAATTTTCTTCTATTATTTTGTTGAAAAAATTTGCTGAGTTTCTTCTCCTTCCTCTTTGCCTATTCTCTGGTTTTCTCTTAAAATATTGTCCCAGATTTCCTTGATGTTTTATGCTGTATGATGTTTAGATTAAACATTTGCTTTTATAGAGATATCTGTTTCTTCTATTTGGGTCATCGGTGTCTGGGGATCTCTCTTTGACCTCTTGTACTTCGCTGGTGAGGCTTGTCTCTGAGGTTCCTGCTCAAGTATCTAAATCATATTTCCTGATTTCCCTTGGTTTTGTGTTTCTTTTTTATTCAATTTCTAGTTTTACATCATGGACTGTTTCTTCACTCCCTCCCACTGCTTGTTTTTCATAGATTACTTTTTTAAAGGTACTCTCTCATATACATAAAAGCTGTTTTAAGCACTTTATCATGCACTTCAGCTATGTGAAACTTCTCAGAGCTTGCAGTGGTAGAGTTGTTGGTCTAGAAACATATTGTCCTGGCTGTTATTATTTGTCTATATAAACCAGAAAATATCATATCTTGCCAGCACATTCTTTTTCATTTTTGATCACTATGTCCATTTCAAGTATCCCTGACTATTTTAGTAAAAATAATATATAATGACCTGTGTTGATTCATATCAATATTCGCCAAATGTTACTGGTTTCATTTCTTTCATATGTTGCTTTCACTAACTTCCATATTTAGTATTCTTGAATTCCTTTTGGCTTGTCAATACATTTTTCTCTGATTGATGGAAAGACTAGAGTGTGAGTTGTTCATTTATTCAATTTATCCTGAGAAATCACTGGGTTTTTACAATATTGAACACAAGACCATGGCCAGATGTCTGTAGATGTTATCTATGTGTTCTCTTTTCCTGAGAACATGTGTGATGTCTACCAATAGCCTGTCACCCAGGAACAATCCTAGTTTTGGCTTTTACCCCACTGATTCCCAAAGAATATTAAACCTACAGTCCATATAGGCAGCACTTTCTTCCTGATTATCAAATCCTTACTGTTGAGATTATTTGCATGTTACGTCACCCTCCCTCTCAACACACACCTTCTGCCTGCTCTTATTTCAGTTTTGTTATTCTGTAAACTCTGTTTTAACATCAAACCTAACATTTGTTAATTGTTCTACTTGTGGTCCCATTAGATTGATTAAAATGACCAATACTAACATTGTTGCAACTGAAAACTCAAAAGTAAATCTCATGCACATGAGTGAGTTTTGAATTCACACAACTAGCTGTACAGAGATAGCACCCCATCCCAGAAGAATTTGATGACATTCTAAAGTCCTTGCTAGGGTCTTGGGTTCCCAATGAGGGGTATGTTGAACACACCCTGTCTTACCACATCAATCTCCTATGTTCATTTGTCTTAATTTTGTTTGTGGTATTTTTTGTTTCGTCTTTTTCACCCACACTACTCAACACAAACTCATAGTTCACATCTCTTACTTTTAATATACTTTCTTGGAATGCTATTGTAGAAGATGAGTTCCATTTTGAGTGTTTTTCATTCACAAAACCAGTGGCATAGCTTACTGCATTACATGTCATATGGCAAAATATTTCTAAAATACATTCAAAGATGGACTTTTATTCTAAAGCACTGAAGCAGAGACCAAAAAGAGAGTGATAAGAACCATCATTAGAAAATTGCTCCTCACTGAAGATAATCACAACTTCAAAAAAAAGACAGCCAAGGTAGCATGAACATGCAGAGCACGGTGTGATTCTGATCATGAATTCTTTCTAAAATGTTCCTCTTCAAAATCTCATGGTCAAACTTACAAGCTTGACTCTTCCAGGAAAGTACTTTTGTTTTTCTTGGTTCTTGGAAACTCAGGAACACGTTCATTCCAGCACAAGATCCCACACTTTGTTCCTGGTATAGAATGTCACAGATTATCCCAGGCCAGAGCTTGGCAGGAGCATGAAGTCTACAAGTTCATGAAGGCAGGAGTCAAGAAACAAGGAAAGAAGTTTGCATTGTTCTCAATATTAGTTAGAAGAGCTCTTTTTGCCAGTCATCCCCCAGAGGGCAGTGGTTAATGCAGAGGCCTATAGCTGATCAAAGCACGTGGGTCATCTATACCAATGTCAACCTTATAATCAACAGAAAACTTCACAGAAGCTGAGTTGGAAAGAATGTAAGAGAGGCAGATGGAGAGAAGAACTGTGAAATGTTTACCTCTAAATATAACATGCCCGTTGCACAATTAATATGGTTACCTGCACAAGATCAGGTCAATCCACAGTCCAGCATGAATAAAACAAAGAGCTTCTGTGACCCCAAGCCAGTCAGAAGGGCTACTGACATGTGATGGTTCTTGGGGAGGGTCACTCTCACTTTGGAACAGGCTGTTGTTATGATGCTGACCCAGCAGATGTCCACACAGTCATGTGCATATCTAAAACACTAATTGGACTCAGAAATTATTAATAAAAATGGAAAAACAGTAGCTATGAAATTAAAAGATCAAGGGGTATATGGAGCATTTGGACAAAAGAAAGGAGGAAAAAAATATAATTCCCAAAATAAAAGACATAATTTAAAATATTTTTAAAATACATGAATTTGAGAAGGAGAAGATAGAATGGGACAATCTGTGAAGTTAGAGGGAGAGAGTGGTGGATGGATATAATCAATACACATATTATAATTTATGCAAATTTCAAAATATAAGAAAATATTGTTAGACAGAGAAATTCACAGATAAATCAAGCATGGATTCCCTACTCTTCACTGCAGACTCCACAATTAGGCCATGGCTAGGAGCAAAGACCACAAATCGGAAGGTTTTTTGAGTCTACAAGGTCCATTCTTAAAGATTGTCCTTTCTACAATATTTCTAGGAATTTTAGTCTCTTCTTGCTTCTTATCATTCAATAAGATGGACATGTTTATTGGGTTTATCTCAAGATAACAGTGTTAAATCAAGCACAGCCTGAAGGATTAAAGTCTATATTATCCAGGTTTCTCATACTATAACAAATAGGTACAATAATCAACTTATCAAAAGTAAAGCATTATTCCAGGCAAAGAGGTTTACAAGTCTCAGTCACTGGTGGGTTGAGGCTATCTATATGGTCTATTTCTATACCTCATGGTAGGGATGTATGGTTAAACAACGCCACTCACTTCCCGGCTAAAAAGAGTGGTAGACAAAGTTCTCAATCACTTTTATCTTTTATGACATGCTTCAAGTAAAGGAAATATTGCAAGTAGGCTCAATTTCTAAGTTTTCAAGCATTACACAAGAGCACCACAATAGGCAGTAGGCTTTTGCAAATGTCATGAGATTTGGGAGAAATTTAATATACAATCTGAGCCAGGTGATGGTGGTGCATGGCTTTAATCTAGGTACTCTGGAGGCAGAGACAAGCAGATCTGTGAGTTCAAGGTCAGCCTGTTATAGGACAGGAGTTCCAGGACAGCCAGTACTGTTACATAGAGATCTCTGTCCAAAGAAACCTAACAACTGCAAATAAACACTCTACCTATAACATACATAATAATGAACAACTTAAAAAGTATTAAGATAACATCAAAATTATGTTTAGCAATTTCTATTTGTATAATTAAATTTATTCTCTTAAGTTAAAAAAAAACCTTAATTTGACTTTATGAAACTTCTAGTTTATAATGTATAATGAAATTAGATCACCCATATTTATTGAAGAGCTTGTCACATGCTTACACTGTTATCAATCTTTTTAAGTCAGAATCTTCCCTTTAACCTTATATCAAAGAAACAATGATTACAAAATCAAGTCTTTCTAAATAACATGTCTCTAAGAAAATGTGTTTTTACTAAACTGTCTCTTCAGAGCACCCTTAATCTCTTTATTTCTAAGGCTATAGATGAGAGGGTTCAACATGGGGACCACTACCATGTAGAACACAGACACCACCTTGTTCTGGTCTGTGGAGTAGCTAGACTTGGGCATCACATAAATGAATGTGATGGTCCCATAGAAGAGAGTGACAGCAGTGAGGTGGGAGGTGCAGGTGGAGAAGGCCTTCTGTCAACCCTCAGTGGAGCGCATCTTCAAGATGGTGATGAGGATGTAGATATAGGAGACAGCTATTACTAGCACGGTCACCACAATGATGGAGCCAGCTGTGACTGAGGGAACAACTGCAGGAACACTGACATCAGAACAAGATAGTTTTACTAATGGGGCAAAATCGCAGAGAAAGTGATTGACTCTATTTGGTCCACAAAAGAGAAGAGAAAAAAAGGAAAGCATGAAAGAGGAAGCATTAAGAAAACCCCCTATATAAGATCCTACAAGCAGCTGGATACAAACTAGTGTAGACATTTTGTTTGAATAAAGCAGTGGGCTACAGATTGCTATAAACTGGTCATAAGCCATGGCACCCAGAAGGAAACATTCAACTGTCCCAAAGAAAACTGCTGAGCCAAGCTGGATGCCACATCCAAGATAGGAGATGGTGTTTCTCTCCACCAGGAAGTTGACAAGCATATTGGGTGTGACAGAAGATGAGTAGCCTATGTCAGCAACAGCCAAGTGACTCAGAAAAAAGTGCATGGGGTGATGGAGCTGGGAAGAGACTCTGATGAGAAGGATGGTGCTGAGGTTCCCGGACACGGTCACCAGGTAGATGCACAGGATGATGGTAAAGAGGACGACTCTAAGGACTGGGTCATCTCTTAAACCCAATAAAATGAACTCTGTCACCGTAGTGTGGTTCCCATCCTCTGGGAAAGCCATGGAACAGTGCAGC
>JAPYYD010005501.1:0-12052 GCA_028551405.1 Uromys caudimaculatus | reverse complement strand
CCATTCACTCTCATGGCCACCTGGCTGTGTCCCCTGTCCCTACTCCACAGCTGATGCTGACCCCCCCTTACCTCTCAGTTCCCTCCCTTCATCTGTGTCCTATGACTATTTTATCCCCCTGCCTAAACGAGATTCAAGACTCTTTGCTTGTGCCTTCCTTTTTGTTTAGCTTCTTTGGAGAGGTGGAGTATAGCATGGGGATCCTGTGTATTACAGCTAATATCCACTTATAAGTGAGTATATACCATGCAATGTCCTGTTGAGACTTGGTTACCTTTCTGCAAGATGGACTTACTTATAGTAATTAAGAGAGAGGAGAAAAAGTAAAACCCTCTTAGGAGTGAATGAAAAGATGAAATAAAAGGAGGAGGTCAGAACTTTTTTAAAGTCTGGAGAAGAGTTTTATTATAGATATAAAGGGAAAAGAGATAGAGGAAAGAGTCCATGCTGAACATGATCTGCAGAATACACTGGACCAGAACAGGAGGGGGGGAGAAAGACAAGAGAGGAGCTGCAAATCAAGAGGTGGCTTGGGCCAAGAGAAACGTGCATGACCTTGCCGGATTATATAGGGATCAGGCTACCAGATGGGAAGGGAAAGGGCAGCCCTTGGGAGGGAGAGGTTTAGAATAGGAGGCAGGGTGAGAAATACTAAGAGGAGTGTTAGGTACTGAGGGATGCTGGGAGAGCTAAGGGAGCCAGAGGGACTGAGTGATTCAGGGCAGAGCCACAGGAACTGAGTGATGCTGGGAGAACTGGGAGGAGCCACAGGGACTGAGTGATGGTAGGACAACTGGAAGTCACGGGGACTGAGTGATTCTGGGAGATCTGGGAGGAGCCACAAGGACTGAGGGATCCTGGGAAGAGCCAAAAGTACACAGTGATGCTGGGAGAGCTGGACAGTATCTACTTTGATATCTCCATAAGCTCCTTAGTTTTTTGTCCCAGATTTCTGAGACCTAGCAAGGAGGTTGCAGAAAATACTGCATTTCCCCATTAGTTATAGAAATGTTTTCTGATGAAAATTCTGAGCACAGAACATTTGGGAATATGATTTACAATGATAAAGAAAAGATATTTCCTGTCCTCCAAATATTTCATGCTCTGTGTGCTCTTATGGAACAGAGAGAGAATTATCATGGAATAAATAGGAAAGTAGAGGTCTCCACTGTGTTTTCCAAACCTTAACACACATACTAATCATCTGGGACACTTGTGAGCATATAGGGGCTGATGTGGGAAGTCTGCATCTGTAACAAGCTCTTTTTTTTTCCTCCTTTTTTATTTTTGATACTTTATATACATTTCCAATGTTTCCCCTTTTCTGAGTGTAACAAGCTCTTAAGGGATGCTAATGTTGATGGTCCAGACATGGTCCTTTGAAAGGTGAAAGGCAGAAGTCAACCATGGAAACAAAGTCTTCTAGATGGAACAGGACTAGGGCTAATGAACTCACAGAGATTGTGGCACAATGCACAGTTTGCAGAGGTTGAAGTCAGATGAGGTGCCAATGCTGAGAAGGGAAGAATATCCAAGCCCCTCCTGTATCCTAGAATCCATCCCCAATGGATAAGTGATTGAAAGGAAAAAATAGTCTCCCCAGCCCTCTCACTGGGTACACACACACTTAAGTGTGAGCCTCATGCTCATCACTAGATGGTCAATACAGAATAAGCCCAGCGGGGCTTTAGGAGGAGGTTTTTATCTCAGAATTTTGTTTCAGGTTACTTTTTTTTTTAACCTTATGATTTTGAGGTATATAGTATCTCTTGTAATTTTATCTTTACGGGATTTCTGTGTGTTTGTGAATGTGTATGTCTATATGTCTATATGAATTTCTTGTGTGGTTTATTTACTATAACTTTATGTTCTATTTATGTATATTTTTTAAAATTTTGATCACTTTATTAATTTTTTACATGCCTTTTTGTTCAAATAAGAGAAAAATAGCAAGTACATGCCTTGACATGCATTTTGAGTACATGTCTGGTAGCATGTATGCATATGTCTGTACATGCATGTATGTCTGGTGCTGTGTGTGCATGCACACATGGACTGTCTTGCATGTGTGTGTGTGTGTGTGTGTGTGTGTGTGTGTGTGTGTGTGTCTAGACTGAGCTATCCTATTAGTGGTTAGTTTAAAAGCACGGACTGTGGAAAACAAACTAAATACACCCCTGTATGTTGTGTGTCTAGAGTAGCTAGTGAGTGCAATCTATAGGCCATGGGAGCAGAGACATCTTATTTCAGAGAATGCAAGTTTGAAGAGGCCAAGTGCGGTTGATATTTTGGAAATAATCAGGATTTGAAAAATCCTAGAAGAAGGAAATCTTCAGTCCCAAGCATTTAGTCACCAAGAACTGCAGCCACAAAACTTACAGAGCTGACCAACATAAGTACAGGCAGGACTCAGGTTGTGGCCCTGCCCTGTGAAACTTCATAAACTTACCTGTGCTAGAGAAGCAGTGGAAGAATAGAAATCACCATTGACAGAGAGGGCCTTGGAGTGAAATAGATTATTCACTCTAGGAAGACAGGTCATGAGAGGAGCCATAGAGTTTATAAAAATAATGGACTTCCAAGATGACTAGCTTCTTCTTAATCCTCTTGATCTTTGATGATCTTGTAAAACAGAGACCTGGCCCCCTCTGCTCCTATTGAGCATGAGCAAGTTGAAGGCTTTTCAGGACATGTTTATGCCAAGTTTTAGGACAATCAGCCATTTTATGTTGTTGTTGTTTTTTGAGACAGGTTTTCTCTGGGTAGCCCTGGCTGCCCTGGAAATCACTCTATAGACCAAGCTGGCCTCGAACTCAGAAATCCACCTTCCTCTGCCTCCCAAGTGCTTGGATTAAAGTTGTTCACCACCACTGCTTGGCTTGCCAATGAGCCATTTTTAATTTATTTCAAACTGACCAACACTAAAAGAGGACAAAAATATCACTCAACTTTCCTTACAAACCCCAGCCTTAGAGAAGACAATAGACATTTGTATTCTTGAATGCCTCCTCTGCTGCTCCCTCTCTCTTCTCTCGCTCTCTTCTCTGTCTCTGTCTCTGTCTCTGTCTCTGTCTCTCTCTCTCTCTCTCTCTCTCTCTCTCTCTCTCTCTGTGTGTGTTTGTGTGTGAATTATATTCCTCATGTTAACACAAGCTCTTTGTCAGTTAATTCTGTCTACAGTGTGTTCCCTGCTGCTATGTCTTGCAATCTAGCTCCTACAATACTTCCTCTACCTCATCCACAGGATTCTACAAGCTCTCCATAATGGAGCTAAGGAGAGGGTCTAAGCATCTGTTTCTGTCGGTTGCTGGATGAAGCCTCTGATGACAAGTGGGCCTGATGCCGGTCAAGGACTAGAGCTCTATATCCTTAGAAATCACTTCATGGACATTTTTTGCTATTCCTGTTTAGTTCTATTGTGGGTCTCTAGGCTATTCATCCTCAGACTCCTGATCCTTCCAGGTGACTTTACAGGTTACTGACAAATAACGATGTTGAACATCACTTCATAGGTTTGATTGGTCAGAGGAAATCTTATTTAGAGAAATGGCTATTTAAGTACAACATTTAATGCTACAGAATTCTTACATTTATAATTTAATAATCTCAAAATAACATTTTATCAAATAGTATATTTATACTGTTCAGATATATTCTCTCAATATATTACTTTTTATAAACAATAACAATTTATTAAAACAAATACTTAAAATAAATACAAGATTAGAAATATCAGGAGAATTAATAAAGCTATTTCTCAGGGGAGATGAATGCTGTTTGTGGGGCTGGAACTGCTGCTGGACTGAAATCAGGAGCTGATCATGAAGGTCAGGTGCAGCAACTCAAATTGATGACAAGAGGTGACAGGGACATTCTCTAAAATGTAGGCCCCCTGAAGCAAGCAGGAGACAACTGAAAGAGACAATGTACCTACTAATATGTTGAGGCACAGGTTCCACAGCTGATATCAGGTGTGTTAGCTGGAGTGCTGATACCACATGTGGATGCAACTGTGCATATGTCACAGAACCTTCTGGTGGATTTTGTGGTCTCCTCCTCTGGTGCACACGATGGTTCTGGCTCCAGAGTGGCTGGTTTCTGTACAGATTCACAACGTTGAAGCTCTGGATTGGAGGATGTGTGTCTCCCCAGATCTGAGTCTTCCGCATCCTTGGTGTGTGAATCCTTGGCCTGTTTTCCTGCAACTGTGTCCTATTAACATGGACAATAAGATCAGAGTGTGGCATGTGTACACTCAAGTAGGCCTTCAGGTATGTCAGAGGGTACAGGTCTGAGGGCTCACAAAAGTTCTCAGGGTTCTTGTCCATCCATGTTTCCAGGAAGGTACAGAGGGTGTTCTTTACTTGTTCATCCTCTTCAGAATGAGGGCTGAAGTATGCATACCTAGAATAGACCAGACAGAATATCACCTGTAAAGTCCCAAATAATGGCAATTCTGGTTGCTCTCAGAATTACTAGTTCGCCTGTACATAGTAGGTGTTTTCAATATATCTGTGCAAAGTTTGAAAACAACCATCTTTGTTTAGACATCACAGTGGTCATAGGGTTCCTTGTATTGTACTTCATGTATCTTCACATTGGACAAATCTCTATTGGTTACCCAATAATTCTAGAACCACCTTTACATGTGAGTGAAGTCCTTTCACTAAGGCTTCAGAAATGTTGAGTGAGGGATAAATTGCTTTTTCAAGGTACAGTGCTCATCCTTTAATGTCTCAGCTTTTGACAGCCCAAGCCTTGGACAAAGAGTGGGAGAAGCATTTTCTTTCTTCATATTACTGGTTCCTGACAATACTCTACACAAGAAACTGGCTCAGAGAGTGAGGTAGAGAGAGAGGAAGAGAGAGAGGGAGAGAGAGAAAGAGAGAGAGAGAGAGAGAGAGAGAGAGAGAGAGGTGAGAGAGAGATAGTCAGAGACACTGACAGAGACAGAAAGATAAAGGAAGAGACTGAGACAGAGAGACAGAGATAGAGAAAGACAGAAAGAGACAGAGAGACAGAGATAGAAAAAGAGATAGACAGAGATAGGGAGAGAGAAAGAGAGAGACCCAGAATCAACATCAAGGTCACAGAACTATGGGCCTGGAGATGGTCACTCACCTCATGAACAGCGGGTCCAGTACATGTAGGGTTGTGACAAATCTTGTATATGTGGACAGAAAGGTAGGCACAAAGAAGGGGTCCACTTCTTGCAGAGAGGGCACTAGGTTGTTCACCAGCTTAACCAAAGTCTTTATACTGATGTGTGAGTCTCTACAGGGCTCCCTTACATTCTTGGTGCAGAAGCATTCTCACCCTGAGGAAAGATATAAGTCAAATTTCAAAAAGGGCACAGGTCTAAAACATTCTGTTGGTTCTTCTCCTTCCAAGTTTTCCTTAAATATTACTCTGCTAAACACAGAGTACAAAAACTGAGTGGTTACCTGGTCTGTGTGGTCCTGGTCTTGGTTGTCCTTGGTCAAGTTTTTTCCCTTTCAGGAAAATGGCCACAAGCATTGAAGGCAAGAATGAATCCTGTGCCTCTAGACACCACCATGGCCTTGCCTGTTGTCTTTCTTGAGGCCTGAGCCTCAAGTAGTCTGAGGACAGCTAGAGAACATCCTGCCCTCTCTACTGTCCCTGACAAGTAAGCCTGCAGGCCTTGCTGTAATCAGTGGATTGCCTGGTTACCAAGGTTCTGCATTGTTAGGTCATGGAAAAGAGGAGGGCTCATGACTGTCCGTCTTCACCAGGACTTTCATAAAGGGCTCCTATGTCCTCTTCGACTTCCTAGGGGCACAAATCAACACAGGTATACATGTGTTTCCCATTCCACTGCTCCCAGACCTATCTGGATATAGTCAGCACCTCAACTCTGTAATCGGAGTCTCTACTGTTGAACTGTATCTGTAACCCTAATCATAAAATCAGCACTAATGAACCCAATTTACCATAAACCCTAACGATGTTTCCTTGCTTTTATATGGCTTTGTATGTGTTCTGTGTGGAATAAGAGCACCTGCATATCTGTGATAGCCACCAACCTCACAATATAAGTGTTCCTGCCTAGGAACTGACCTTTCCAGAATCAGTTTTCATGACCATGATCATTTTAGGTCTCAGTCCTAGAGGACTGCAGCTCTCAGTAAGAGCTGGCTCAGTGCTATCCACCAACTTACAAGATGGAAGCTGCCTTTGAGCATACTTTCAGAACAGACTCATCCTCCATTGCTTCTGTGTCAGTTTTCCACTTGAGTCCTTGTCCTAACTCTCCAGTGATGAACTGTTTCCTGTCACCTCTAAGATTCCTTTTTCCTTTCTTTAGTAGCATTTAGTTAATGTGTTTGCCACAGCAATGTAATGGAACAAGATCACCATATTTTCTCTGTCCCCATCCAATGTTATTTGGTAGCCAACCTCTTCTCAAGAGTCTCATCTCCCTCACTCCCTGGTATCCCATTTCTTCTCTGTAATCAGTGTTTTCTTTTTTTTTTTTTTGCTGTTCCCAGTGGTTTGTGATCCAAGGTCACTCACTGTTCATCTCCTGGTCAGCCCTCTCCTTTACACAGCATATCTGGGACAATGTTTATCAAGGGAATGATTTGAGTCATCCATGTCATATGCAAATTTTTGGACTTCACCTGGTACACCACAGTGGTAAGTAAGTAACCATATCTCTTGTTGTACCAGAGATGGAATTTGTGAATAGGAAAAAGGAAATGGTATCCACCCACTTTTTAAATGTATATTCATGCACATTCAACTATATAATATGAAAAGAATATTTTATTTTTCAAATTATTTTCTTATAAATATATGCAAACATGAACACGTTTGAGATTAAGTGAGCCTATGATTTGAGGGAAGGTGTGAAGCTTCTTTGCTTTAACTGAAACATAATTTACCTAGTATAATTCTTACCACTTTAAACTAAACATTCTCTGTATTCATCATGCTACACAATAACCCTATTCAACCCTCACACATTGTAGTTTTCCAACACAGAAAGCCATTGCCCATTAACAAGTCATCTCCAAACTCCTCTTCTACCAGATGACAACAACTGATCTTTTCCTTTTGTTCTGTGAATGTACCCATTCTACATTTATTATTCATATGGATAAATGCTTATGTTCTTCTAAATTTTATATTTACATCCTAACCCTCAATTTGATGGTTAAAGGACAGAGGCAGAGAAAAAGAGAGAGACAGAGACAGAGACACAAAGAGAGAGAGAGAGAGAGAGAGAGAGAGAGAGAGAGAGAGAGAGAGTTGTGACAGACATGCTTAAAAGTGGGATGTTTCACATGAAGGTGGGGTCAAGTCATGAAGGTGGAATACTCAGAAACAGGATGCATGCCCTTAGATTTGTGCTCTTCCTTTTCTCTGCAACTTGATGACACAAAGGAATCACAAAGATAAGCCAGAAAATGGACTTTTATCAGGCACAGGATCTTAGCTCTTTCATTAAAATTTCCTCTGAAATCTATCTAGGGTTGTAGTGGGAACACTTTGTAAAAGATAGAGTTAATGTTGGACTTTCTAACTTTCTGTAAGCAATGAAAACAAGGAACAAAATGAATGAAGAAGTATTTCACTACTGAAAAACAAGACAGTGAGGAGTATGGAGTCTGCCTGAAGGGAAACAAAGAGGAGATTTTAGTAATGGCTCTTGATTCTCAGCCAATTTCTATGGATGTTAGAGTTCTTTCTATGAAACAGATTTCCAGTCAGCATGTAGGAAAATCCAGTAGAACTGTGGTCCAGTGAGTTGAGACTGTGGAGATGAGAGTTTATTGAGGCTAGACAGATGGCACAGCATGTAAGATCCCTGACTGCTCTTCCAGAGGTCTTGATTTCAATTCCCAGCAACCACATGGTGGCTCACAACCATCTGTAATTTGATTTCCTCCTCTGATGAATCTAAAGACAGCGAAAGTGTATCATATTCATAAAATAAAGGAATAAATCTTAAAAAGTAAAAGAGTTCATAGATATTGACATTGCTTAAATTAACAGGAGAGAAAAATTCTTGGTCACCCAACAAACTCACATTCTCACCATGTATTGATTGTTCAAGTACCTGTCATCGTATATGTGTATGGTGGCCCACCAATCACGACAAGAAAATGAGTGATCAGAGGTATCTAAGTAAACAACTATCAGAAAACATTGGGACAATGGACTCTCCAATTCTACAGAAGTGTTCTAAATGATTGAATAAGTAGTAAAGACAGTCAATAAACCAGTGGGAAATCTCACTAACAGAGCTAAACATTCCTGGATAAAAAAATGCAATATGGGTATAAGGCATATATTAAACACTGTCAATAGTACAAAATGGCAACCAACAGATTGGGAAAAGATCTTTATTAATCTTACATCTGATAGAGGGCTAATATCCAATACATACAAAGAACTCAAAAAGTTATACTCCAGAGAACCAAATAACCCTATTAAAAAGTGCGGAACAGACTTTCAGTTTCCTTCTGTGGCAGGATACCTCTGCCTGTGTCACCAGGGCTCCAAGGCCAAATAGCTCTGGGAGAAAGCTAGCCTCTCAGGAGTGTGGAAAAGCCCATGAGAGAGGGTAAGAAGAAGACCACTGCTCAGCGAAATCGTCTGGAATCCTTGGGACACAGGGACTGAGGAACAGCCAGGGGACAGAGCCTTCTGGTTTCCGAATGTGGCAGGAGACCTCTGCCTGGGCCACCAGAACTCCATAGCAAAATAGTGCCAGGAGAAATCTAGATTCCCAGGAATGTGGGCAAGCCTGGCTGCTTAGAGTGACCCACCTAGAATCCCTAGGACACAGGGACAGAGGAGTGTCTTCTGGTTTCTTTCACTGGGCAGGGAGCAGATCCTGTGACAGAGCTCTATACTCTAATGGTGCCAGGACAGAGCTGGTCCCAGGAGTGCCAAAACACCTTCAAGCACAGGAAAAACCACCACTTCTGTTCAAATTCACTGGATCAAGAGGGCCCCTTGCAGAACCAACCGGATACAGGAACCAAGTGATAGCTCTGGACTAGATCCTTCTGGTTTCTGTCTGCACCCCAGAGCTGACCCTGTACCACAGCTCTCCGAACCCAAATTCCTCTCAGAGAGAACTGGTCTTCCAAGAGTACTGACACTGAGGCTTGCAGGAGGAACAAGCCACAGTCAGAGAGAGTAAGACCAGCTAACACCAGAGATAAACAGATGGATAAAGGCAAGGGCAAGGACATAAGGAGAAGAAACCAAGGCTACTTGGCATCATCAAACTGGAGCTCTCCCCCCACAGCAAGCCCTGGATAAGCCAACACACCAGAAAAGCAAGACTCAAATATAAAATCACATCTCATGATGATGATAGAAGATTTAAGGAAGGTAATAAATAACTCCCTTAAAGAAATATAAGAGAACACAGGAAAACAACTAGAAGTCCTTAAAGAGGAAACACGAAAATCCCTTAAAGAACTATAGGAAAACATAATCAGATGGGGAGTATTACAGGAGAACCCAATCAAACAGTTGTAGGAAATGAACAAACCCATCCAGGAACTAAAAATAGAAATAGAAACAATACCGAAAACACAAAGGGAGATGACTCTGGAATTAGAAAACCTAGGAAAGAGATCAGGACTCATAAATGCAAGTATCACCAAAAAAATACAAGAGATAGAAGAGAGAATCGCAGTTGTGGAAGATACCATATAAAACCTTGACACAACAGTCAAAGAAAACGCAAAATGCAGAAAGCTCTCAACCCAAAACATCCAGAATATCCAGGATACAAGGAGAAGACAGAACCTGAGGATAATAGGTATAGAAGAGAGTGACGATTTCCAACTTAAAGGACCAGAAAAATATCTTCAACAAAAGTATAGAAGAAAATGTCCAAAACCTAAAGAAACTGATGATCAGAAATATATAAGAAACCTTAAGAAGTCCAAATAGATTGGACCAGAAAAGATAATCCTCCAGCCACATTATAGTCAAAACACCCAATACACAAGATAAGGAAAGAATATTAAAAACAGTAAGGGGAAAATGTCAAGTAGCATATATAAGGCAGACCTATCAGAATGACACCAGACTTCTCACCAGAGACTATGAAAGCTTGAAAATCCTGGGCAGATCACATACACACCCTAAAAGAACACAAATGCTAGCCCAGGCTGCTATACTCAGCAAAACTCTCAAATATCATAGATGGTGAAACCAAAATATTCTATGACAAAACCAAATTTGCACAGTATGTTTCCACAAACCAAGCCCTACAAAGAATAATAGATGGAAAAGGCCAACTCAAGGGGGAACTACATCCTAGAAAAAGCAAGAAAGTAATCTTTCAACAAACTCAAAAGAAGATAGCCACACAAACATAAAAATAACATCGAAAATAACAGGAAGCAGCAATCACTAATCCTTAATATTTCTTAACATCAATGGACTCAATTCCCCCAATAAAAAGACATAGGCTGACAGACTGGATCCATAAACAGGACCCAGCATTTTGCTACATCCAGGAAATGTACCTCCATGTTAAAGACAAACACTACCTCAGAGTAAAGGGCTGGAAAACTATTTTCCAGGCAAATGGTCCCAAGAAACAGACTGGTGTTGCCATTCTAATATCCAATAAAATCAACTTTCAATCAAATGTCATCAAAAAAGATAAGAAAGGACACTTCATACTCCTCAAAGGTAAAATCTACCAAGAAGAACTCTCAATTCTGAGCATCTATGCCCTGAATGCAAGGGCACCCACATTCATAAAAGGAACTTTACTAAAGCTCAAAACCCACTTTGCACCTCACACAATAATAGTGGGAGACTTCAACACCCCAGGCCCATCAATGGACAGATCATGGAAACACAAACTAAACAGAGACAGAGTGAAAATAATAGATGATATGAACCAAATGGATTTAACAGATATCTATAAAACATTTCATCCTAAATCAAAAGAATATATCTTCTTCACAGCACCTCATGGTACCTTCTCCAAAACTGATCATATAATCAGTGATAAAACAAACCTCAACAGATATAAGAAGATTGAAATAATCCCATGCCTCCTATCAGATCAGCATGGATTTGCTGGTCTTCAATGGCAAAAACAACAACAGAAAGCCCACATATACATGGAAGCTGAACAGACCTCTACTCAAAGATAACTTGGTCAAGGAAGAAAGAAAGAAATAAATTAAAGACTTCCTAGAATTTAATGAAAATGAAAGTACAACATACCCAAACCTTTGGGACACAATGAAAGCAGTGTTAAGAGGAAAACCCATAGCACTGAATGCCTCCAAAAAGAAACTGGAATGAGCATATACTGGAGGCTTAACAGCCAAGAATAAACAGGGCAAAAGACCTAGGGGGAACAGCCTAGAGTATATTGAGAGGTCAATTTTACAGAAGTTAAGTCAGGATGTGGTTGCAAATACCTTCAGGTGTTCATAGCTACTTTCTCTAGATGGGCTGAAACATTCCCCACCAAGCAGGAAGCAGCTGCCATGGTTTCCAAGAAGAAGGCTTAGAGTGTCCAAGGCAAGTGGATAAGATAATGGTTCTGCTTTTGTCAGGTAAGCCAGGTTGTGGCAAAAGTACTGGGGACAGATTGGAAACTTCATTCCCCAAAGCTCAGGGAAGGTAGAGAGACCTTAACTGAATTGACCTTGGAGGCTGGCTCGGACTGGGTGGTGCCCCTCCCCTTGGCCCTGTTCTGAGTTTGGAGCACCCCCTACCATTTTAACCTGACCCTTTTTGAGATCCTGTGTGGTACCCCAACTCCCTTGGTGTGCACTGAGCTCTCCCAAGAGGAATCCCACAGCATGAGATCTGACCCAAACTGTCTGCCTTAAGTGCTCCAGGGGTGCCAGAGATGCCTCACCGCTTTCAGACTGGTGACAGGATCTATGTAAAGAGACATGGGATGGTACTGAGGCCTGGGTGTATGCTTCTCGTGTGAAATCTGCAGATGCCCTGCTCTCCAGAGACCCTCCCTCCCGCTAGATGGTACAGAAGATGGACAATCTGCTCATGCTCAGGATCTCTTGACCTT
>JAPYYD010005500.1:0-12053 GCA_028551405.1 Uromys caudimaculatus | reverse complement strand
CACAAGAATTTTCTGTCATTCCGCACACTGCTTCATTACCACTGGTACCAAAAACACACTGTTCTTATGCCACATAAAAGCATCTAGCCTCACTTCATGCATATACACATGCTATGCTTCTGGAGAAATCTCCGAATCTTCATCCATGATACATCTTTTTTCCTCTACATGGTCTGAGAAGTTGCATATATATATATATATGGAGATGGAGGATATATGGGTATGCATGTGGAGAGAATCATATGCTTGCGGGTACACATGTCAGCCATGCGTCAGCCTATGGAATGTTTCTGCAGGTGTTGCACACATTGTTTTCTGAGATAGTCTTTCATTAGCCTGAAACAGATTTGGCTAGTGTGGTTGTACAGATAGCCCCAGGTATCTGGTTGTCTCTGCATCTACAGCACTGGGATTACAAATACGTGGCTTTTTTTTTTTTTCTTTTACATGAGTTCTGGATCTTAAACTCAAGATTTCAAGTTCACAGGGAAAGCATTTTAACTTTACTGACTGCTCCATCTCCTCAGCCCTATGGGAGAAATTTTAAAGGAATATTTGCCAATTAGTATGTGATTAAATGAATGAAGAAAAATTCTCCTTGAAGGTATGGCCATGAAAATCATATTGGTATATATTCCTAAACACTTCCAGAATATGAAAATTGGTAGTATTAGTAAGATTTTACAAAATGGATGACTTTCAAAGGTTTTACTGAAGAGAGTCTAGATAAAGACCCTAGGTGATGGTTTGAACAGCATTATGAGAAGTTTCAAGGACAATGTACAATGTATCACCCAGGGCTTCCTAAAGAGATAGAACCAGCAGAACAAATGCACATTAAAGTATAGATTTATTTGGTTGGCTTACACGATACGCAATAGGCCAACAATAACCACCTGAATTCAGAAGAGACTGACAACACTGAAGCTGCTCAATTTACAAGACTAAATGACTCAGTAGTTTCAATCAGATTACTAAAGCCTGGAGAATTCCTGGAGATCTGCTGCTCTCTATTTTATGTTGGAAGGCAGAAGAAACTGGGCTCTGATGGTAAAGGTCAAATGCACAAAATAGTTCACCATTGGGAAAATGATGACTAATGAACACATATCATTTTTACATCATGACATGGCTAAAAGCACATAGCTTGAGCCCTATTAAGTTGGGAGATGTCTAGAGGCTAATCATATCCTTCATTTTATATTTGGAGCCACGTAGTCTGAAATGATTGTTATGCAGACATTTGGTGGAGTTTCGAGACCACTATTCTAATAAACACAATCAGAAACCACTCCTCCCTTTCTCCCTCATCTCAGGACCTTACAAGAGCCAAAGTCAAGTGAGAGAGTAAGGTAGAAGCATGTAGAGAGACACAGAATCTTCACACAGAGAACAGAGACAGCCAGATTACAAGATATACCCTGTTCATATTCAGACTGAGCAGTGCTTACCATGTTATTTCTCACCAATAAAATGAAGACAAGAAAGCCAGAACTCTTGTCATGGAGCAGCAGAAGCAAAGAAGAGAGAAAAGACAATGGACAAAGGTCCTAAAAAACAGAAGCTTTAAAACAAAATGGCTTGGTTTCTATTCTCCCTTTAACTTAAATTCTGAGACAACTCATCTATAAAAGGGTAAAAATGCACCATCATTATAGAAATGAAACCATTCGTATAAAGTTGCTTTTTAGTTATTTCCTCCTAATTAAATCATTAAGACCCTCTAAAGTGTATTAATTACTTTTCTGTTGCTGTGCTAAGCCACTCTGATAAAAGCAACTGAATGAAAAGAGGTAAGGTACATGGCCATAAGGAAGCACCTGAACCTGGCAGAAGAATGAGGGCATCATTTACTGAGCTCTTGGTGATACTGGGAGAAGCAGACCTCTTCTCACCACCCTTGTGGTCGCTTGTTCTACAGAAACTATGACAAATAAAACTAAAACAGCACTTTATCTTTGCTAAAGAGTGAATTTTCCTGCTCAGTCTGTCCAAATCCTGAACCATCTGGATCCACATGGAGTGTTGCAGATATCTCAGGTAAACACAGAAGTGCTGATATTCTGAGCTATATTACTTTTCTAAGTCTATTCAGTTGTATTCCCACTATTTTTGTTAGTTCTTTTTGAATAGTCGATTTGTGACCTGCTTTTATGAGATCCCCTAATCTTCAGCTCAGAGGGCTTAAAATTGTCATTGGGTCTAAATTAATACTAGTTTTGTTGGCTCATTGTATCTGACATCTGGATACAAGTCAAAGCAATAGCTATTAGTTGATAATCATGGTCATCTCTGATTAGAAACTAAAAACATTTGCAATAAACTCTCAACTTGACTGCCGTAAAGTTTGATCAAAAGCAAAAGATGCAGGGCCACTATGTGATGGAAGGAGTGCCACGCAAATGCTGGAGCCAGTTTCCCAGCTCTGACTGAATGGGACCACTAGGACACTTTCACTTATAGAACTATGAAGAAGGTCTGGATTTGTAATAAAAAAAAATACATAAAAGTGTTGTTACTTTAATTGAAACACACACACACACACACACACACACACACACACACACACACACACACAGAGGATGACCCCCTATTTTCCAGTTTCCTTATTTCTAAATAGTTCTCCAAGATTCTATTTTTCTTTCAACATTATCCCTCATGGTAAGCATGCCTAGTATAATACAATAGTCGAATCCCATAAAGGTTAATAGCCTGGTAGTGGGACTTTCCAGTTTTGCTCAGTGGTCACATTGCCAAATTGCCTTCAAAATATTAGTATTTATGATTACACCCATAGATCTATACTGCTATTAGCTTTGGCCAGAGGAGCTTATTTTTGCAGTGAGTAGCAGTCAATGTAGAGATTCATAACTTGTCACAGTACTGAGAATAAATGACTGTGAGTGCTCAACTCTAAAGGCAACATCCTTATCACACACCACTCAAAGGCTCAAGGAACATGATGGAAGAGAGTAAGAAAGAATGTACTAACAGGATAATGGAAAGACGGCTTGAGGTGCTGTATTCCACGAATAGCATAACTATTGTACTCATGAAGTCATAGCAGCTGATGATGCCCACATATGCTCAAGCCAGCAAAAGTATCTGCATAGTTGGGGGAGGAGCTCATGATGCCCAGACCCTAACTGAATAGCTTTTGATATTTAATGGATGCACAGGGAGAGACAATCATTTGTCTTTGAGGATGTAGGATGTAGCTACAGGTAGGTTCCCATGCTCCAATGGATGCCCCAACCCATGCACATAAAGGCAGTTCTAATTGGGCTTATCGGGTTGTTAAAAATAAAAAGAGGAGAAAATGGAAGGGTGGGTATTATCAAATTTCACTGTGCATGTGTATGGAATTCTCAAGAATGATTGTTTAAATGCAAAAAGAGCACTCCTGTTTTGCTCTCATAGTGGTAATTTTCTATGTTTACTGAGCATTCGCCATGGGCTAGTCCATCCTCCAGTATCCCCCAGGCATCATGGCACTCCGTCTCTGAAATCATGCTGAATTGCTTCTGTCTTTATTCCCATTCAGCAATAGTGAACTGAGGCATAGACACATGTACCTCAGCATTAAGCAGTCGAGATTTAAATCCAAAATCCCACAATCTAGCCTCTATTCTGCCTGCAATGTGTGTGTGTGTGTGTGTGAGTGTGTGTGTGTGTGTATGTGTGTGTTAGTGCATTTGCACATGTGTGGAAGCTAGAGGACATACTTGGGTATTGTTCCTCAAAGGCCACCCACTTTGTTTTTGAGACAAGTGTTCTTCCTGGCCTGGATCTCATGAAGTAGGCTAGGCTAGCTAGCCAGAATCCTCAGGGAGCTTGCTGTATCTGCTTCCCAAGCAGCTAGATTACAGGCATGTACCACCACAACCCTCTTCTTGATGTGGTTCTAGGGATCAGATTCAGGTGTTTTTGCTTTCATTGCAAACACTTTTATAGAGAGGAGGAAAGTCTGCATGAACACAGATAAATACTGGAAAAGCCAGGAAATTTAACCACCCTTGCATCCTTGAAAGGAAGGAGATATTTAACCTGTCCCTCCTTGGATGCTGGGAATGGATGAAGCTCACCAGTTGGTGATCTTTGATGTCTGATGAGACAAGTTCTATCAGCATCTTCCAGAATTTATGCTTTCCTTATGCCACAGTCTTCCCCGCTAAACTTTGAGCATTGCTTCTAGGCCATAAAACTCATGCTCATAAATGATGTCACTTGTACTTTACAACAGCCTAAACAACTTCTAAGTTATATTAGGACCAGGCCTAAACTAGCTTCCACAGATGTTATGTTTACCTCAGTCAATCTTCCAAAACCCTACAACATGGAAACTCTCCCTGAGCCTATAGTACCCATCTTTGTGAAAGAAACCAGATATACTATATAAAGAATTGCAATCTAAACATGTCTCAAATTTTTATGCACATGGGCATTGAATTAATTATTATTAGAAAACTCTTCTTTTCCTTTCAAAATTGTGCCGTTCTTCAATATGGCTAAAGTAAATGATCTAGTGTCACACTCTAGAAGTCCTGGCCCAGTATCAGTAACAATCCAGCTAAACTAAGTTTCATTCATGTGTTTTTGCAGATCATTTCCCTAACCATTGTAAAGTGAGCAGGGACCCTCCGTATACTTTACCAACTGTGTTATCTCTGCCTACCTGCCATTCTTCTATTTATTTAATAACAAAGATTTTGATCAATATCTGTAATTTACTAAGAACTTTCCCATAAGCCTCAGCAGATGCATAATTGAATGTAAAACGATGGGCAACAAAAATAGACAAGACTAACTGACTTGCTCATATTATTACAATAGTTGCCTAGGTTCCTGCCCCCTTCCAGATATTCCTTCTAAAACAGCCCCAGGGATCTTGTCAAAGTTTGGTTTGGGTCCTGCCATTCGTGCTCATCTGCTGATTGTTCCAAATACAGGACAAATTCAGCAGATTCACTTACAATTGCCTACGGGATACCCTCCTCTGTGCCACACAGTCATGGTTCAGCCTCACTGATTTTATCTGCCTCATTCCAGCCAATCCAATCTCAAAAGTCTCCTCTCTACTAAGAAAATGGAACTGCAATTCATACCTCAGAATACGTGCACTTGCTTTTAAGCCATCAAGAACGTTCTTCCAGATTTCTTCTCTGTGTCTTCTTATTTAAATAGTATCAATAATAAATAACAAATAGCACAAAGCATGATGTTTTATCCATGTATGCATGGGGTGATTAAGTCATATTAATACTTTGTAACAAGAATAGCTTAAAACTTACTCTTATAATGTTCGGTTATCTACAGTTGTGAGAAAGGACATTTGTCACTGACAGAAGTTCAACAAGTAAAGGAATCCCCTGGTGACACTAATGAAAGTCCTTTGTCTCATTTCCTTGTTTTCTGACTCAGTGAATCAGGGGAGGCAGTGCCTTTGGCAAACTGCTTTCTGCTTCTGATACAGGTCTTCTGCAAACTGCTTTCAACATTCAGTAAAGAGTTTTATAGCTTCTGATGATGAAGGTAATTTGCTTTGATTTTTAAAAGGCCTACTTTGTGAGGAAGTGCTCTGAAGATTGAACTCATTTGACATTCCATTGGGACTAATGGAAGTAATTACTTCTCTTTACCTTACCTGACACATTAGAGAGCAGATGAGCTAAGTGTTCAGAAGACTAGATGCATTTAGACTATCAGCAATGAGTTTGCTTGCTCCTTTTTCTGTGCATGTGTGCTCTCCCTCACATGCTCACATGCAAAAACACACATCCACATTCACATGCTTGTATTCACATGTACTTATGCATACACATGAACAAACATTCACTTACACACACACACACACACACACACACACACACACACACACACACACACACCAGCACAGTTCTGCTACACACAAATGTCCTCATGTTACCTACTCCATCATTTGTGAAAAGAAGGAACCACTTTAATAATAAATTAAAGTCTAGGATAGATGACAGCTGCTTAAAAAGAAAAAAAAATCTCTTTATTACTGTAATTATCTCCTAATTGAAATTATAAAGACATCTTTTAAGCCCCCTCCCATCTCTCTCTCTCTCTCTCTCTCTCTCTCTCTCTCTCTCTCTCTCTCTCTCTGTGTGTGTGTGTGTGTGTGTGTGTTTTTCTGTGTGTGCATCCAGATGAAGGTGTCTATATGTGCAAGTGTTTATATATTTGTCTGTAAATGTATGGAGGCCAGAAAACATCTCAAGTGTTATGTATCAAGATATATTTCCAAATACACTTCGAAACAAAGTCTCTTGAAGTCCTACAACTCACCAGTTTGGGTAGGCTGGCTGGCCAGTGAGCCCCAGCAATCACTGCCTCCCTAGCACCGATTGAAAAATATCCATGTTTTTATATGGGTTCTTGGGATCAAACTTTGGTCCCAGTGCTTGTAAGGCAAACACTTTAAATGAATAAGCCATCACCCCAGACAAAGCTTACCTTTTTATTATACAGACAATTCAAGTCTCATTCTATATTCCTAAGGATAACTAGAGAAATTTCTCTACATAAAGAAGAAAATGAAAATATCACTACAAATGTTGGCCCATATCTTCACTATGTACATTCCATATGTAAATGTGCATGTAAGACGAGTGAATTACAGCAAACACTTCCCCCTTAATAAGAGTCTCCAAATGCATATGCACACATCAATTTTACTCTAACCAGAAGAGGGGAAACTTAGCAAAACAAATTCAATGTTTTGCTGTAGTAGTAGTAGTAGTAGTAGTAGTAGTAGTAGTAGTAGTAGTAGTAGCAGTTGGTGTTGCCATTGTTGTTGTTGTGATCATTTTACTCTTCCACATGTATCTTGTGCCACCATTTCATGAACATTGATAGTCTATCTAATGTCTAGTGCATCAACTTGGTTTTAAGTAACCCTAACACTCATCTGTAGTCCTCCTAGAGAGAGGAATGCACAGGGCACAATGGCTTCTGTACATACATGATGCCTCAGTGGCCCTGAACATATTTCACTGTCTGTTTTTGTTTCATTTTTAAAGCACAATTGCAAAGACGTCATCAGGAATAGGTTCAAAAACAAATGGCAAAGGCTCAGTGAGTAAAGCACTTGCCTCACACACTTGAGGACATGAGTTACAATACCCAGAGTCACTGCACATAAATAGGCATTTAATAAACTCAAGCTTCTCCTTGAATGCACGGCAGGTGAAGAGACACACAACATGACAAGACACAGCTTTTCTTGGTGTCAGTAGGGCCACATACCTCATCATCCACCACACTTGAGCTTTGGATAACCTCAAAGAGAATAATGCCGTCACACTTCAGTCCAAGTCTATCAAAAAACACTTTAAAAACCTGGGTCTACTTCCTATCACTGCTGATCTCTGGACTCATGACTCTATACATGTTCTCTGGAAGAAACCGCACCTCCTCAACATACACTATGAACGAGGACTAAAGACATCCTTCTCTCAAAGTAAATATTTTTTTTTTTGGTTCACAATGCAAACCAGTTCTATTTATTCACTTAGTGTGTGTGTGTGTGTGTGTGTGTGTGTGTGTGTGTGTGTGTGTGTGTGTGTTTGCTGGGTTGGCTTCTAGGGGTACAAACCAATTTTTAGCTGACTGTTCTCTCCACAATATAGGTCTGGGGGATTAAAGTCATAAGACATGGCAAAAAGTGTCTTTACCCACTGAGCCATTTCCCTGGCCCCACATAGTACTCTCTTATCATAACTGGAGTCTCAGGTGTGTCTCTGAACATGAAACCAAATTGTTTTATATGCTGAAGAAAGTAAGTCATCAGCATTCTGTCCTTTCTCCTCCCCCCAAAACTCACCAACGCAAGAATCTGGTGCAAGTTGAAGAGAGGACATGCCTAGCCACTAAACAAAAGACCTACCTGAGAGAGTACTATAATTCACATTTTCTGTAATTTCCAGTGCCACCAAAGTACAGTGCAGAAAAGGTGAGGAATTGAATGTCTGGGGCCAGCAGGTAGGAGACACTCATGAGATCCAGAAAACAAAAGACCAGGGGATTGTGGCAAGTCAGATGTAGCAATTGGTAAGGCCAACTCTTAGATTCTTTCACTAGAAATGAAAGTGAGACCCATGTAAAATAACCCAGTTTATAAATTTCATAATTTTTCTCTTAAGATATACTGTGTGGACCAAATGAATCTATTTTACTAGTCAGATATGTAATAGGATTTCAGTTACATGTCTATCAAACTGAGACATCCTGAACAACCTGAGGAGTAGGTGATTCAGTGGTCATTGGTATGAATTGGAATGGTGTTTGAATGTTCCTGAGTTTTAGGAGAATGGGGTGGAGTGTGCTTAGGCATAGCATGTGTCAGCTTTTTAAAGTCAGAAACCAATCTTGGCTGTCCTATCTTAGACATGTTTGACTCCAAGTTTTTAATTAATTTATTTATTTTATAAGATGGATGATTTGCCTGTGTGTGTGTTTCTGTGCACCATGAATGTACCTAATGGCCATGGAAGCCAGAAAAGTGTGTGGTATCCCCTGGAAATGAAATTAAAGATGAATGAGAGCAACTGTCTGGGTGCTGTGAATCAAATCTTTGTTTTATGAAAGAGAAGCCAGTGTACTTAACTCCCTTTTTGTTATTTGTTTAATTGTTATTAGGCAGGATCTCTCACTGCCCTACAATTCACAAATTCTACTAAACTCTAGACATTAGATATCCTACTGCCTCTACATCCTCACTACCGGGATTACAAATGTACATCACCCAGCCAGTTTTTTTTTTATTGGGGTTCTAGTGATCTAAGGTAGTTCAAATTCAAATGAGAAAGAATTTATTGACTTTCCTGACATCTTTTCTTGTTTCTTCATGCAACTGATTTTATATATATGATCTTATGAGCTTAGTGAATACCTGGAAGTGCTATTCTGCATGTCATTACTAGAGAATGAATATTCTTGTCTCTGGAGTAGGAAACAATTGGTTTCTATGTCCTACGAACCTCAGTTATTGAAGAATAACCCATTGCAAACTATTGAGAAAAAAGAATACTTATTGCTTAGTTGTACAGACTAAGATATATTCAGGCCAAAAATGAGGAAAAAACAAACAAACAAACAACAAACAAGTAAACAAGCAGTTTGTTGTTGAAATGTGTTCCATAAGTCTAAGTTCCTAGTTTAGAACCTTAGCTAGTCAGAAATCTGCTTTCCTCAAAGTGTAAGGGCCTGAGTTCAACCACCAGAACCTATGTAAGAAAAACGACATGGTAGCATGTGCATGCAAAACTGTCACTATAGCAGCAGAGAGAGGGCTCCCTGGGTTTCACCATTACCCAGCTTAGCCTTCTACGAAGTGAGCTCCAGGCTAATGAGAGATTGTATCTCAAAGAGTGGATGGAAAGATCCTGAGGAACAGCACTGGAGTTTGACTTTCAACTTCCACATCCAAAAAACATTAATATTCTCCTTTGTATCATTATACACATGCATACTCAAGAGCATGCCTGTACATACACACGCACACACACACACACACACACACATGCACGGACGCACGCACATGCACACACACAAGCACATACACATGTGTGCTTCAACTCCCACTGAGATCAAAAGTTAAGATCTTGGGAAATCTCACCTTATTTTTTAGACTGCAAAGGTTCACCACATCATGTACATGGCTCAGGATTTTACCTTTCAGGGAGTCCCTGACAATGATGTTGTCTGATATTTTGCTTTCACTGTAATTACCAGGATAGCTTTCTGAACACAGTCAGCTCAGAATTGAGACTCGATAAATGGAGCCATTACTGTTTTAACCACATTAAAGAAGAAAGCATAAAAAAGCTCCAGTTCTTATGCCATTCTAGCTAAAGGACAAATGATTGCCATTTAAGTTCTGACATAATTATAACATTGACTGCTAAAATGCACAGTGCTCAGTAATCCCTCCTGAATAATTGCATATTACCAGCCTATCTAGAGGCTCATACTTGACTTGCCTGGAGGTTGCTAGGGAGACACTTACTAAGAATGAGTAAGGGGAATTAACTAATGGGACCTGGAAGTGATAGGCTTGTCTCCCTGAGTTCACTCCTGCAAGAAGAGGCAGAACAAGAATGCCTGGAGGAGAATTTTGCTGCACCTGGGAGAGTCTTGTTCCACAGGGAACAACACAGCCTCAGCTCTGCTGGAGCCAGATGCTGTGCACCACTGCCTTCTCCTCTCCCCATGTATTAAGTCATAGCTATACTCCATCACCATCACTTCTCTGTAGGTACTTGTGAGTTGTGTAACACAAAGTGTTATTTTTCAAGCACATGTATAGAGGGACTTTGGTTTGGCCAATCTCTGGTAGCTCCACATATGTCATATCCTCCAGGGTCACAGTCCTTCAGAATGACAGCAGACAGTGACCTAAGAATAAGCAGAGACACGCATGACCTTTTAGGGTCACAGCTCACATCAGGATCAGGCAGAGTTCCATTTTATCCTACTGCACAGAACAATTCACACTGTAAACATTCTGGCAGAAACAAATATGTTCCCAGCAGACCAATGTGGCCTTTCATTTGGTTATCAGACTGTTGATATGACACCCAAGAAATTGGCATTTCTTCAGGAATCTTAGGCTGGAAGAAGGGAAGCCGGGCTCCAGCCAGAGAGGGAGCTTCTCTTTTATTTGACAAAGTTCTGACAGCCCGGAAGATCACCTTACCAGAGAGACTAGACTGAAAATGGAGTAGATCACATTGTAACTAGGACAGATTAGCTTGACACACCACTTGAGCTCTATTTAAACCTATTCTTCATGTCAAGACCCAACATGTGGACTGGGAGATCTTTGGAACTCAGTTCTTCCTGGTGTGATAACACTGACATTGCTTCCTTTCTCTGTTGTCACCATTATTTGTCTGGTAAGTTGGCCTTTTGAGAACAGGGGACTAGTCCTATCTTGTTAGATCTGTAACCAGGTTATCACCCTAAGAAATCCACAAGTCTGCATTGACTAGATAACACTCAACCAGTGAGCCAAGGCCTTCTGAAGAACCAGATGTTCTGAGGCTTCCAAGTAAATATATACTGTTTGGAAAGAGAAGAGTGAAGGAGAGAAAAAATAGACATAATTCAAAAAAGCTTGCATGTATGCTAATACTAAAAAGGAGTATTCAAACATATGGGTTGTAAAAAAAACCCAAACTCCTGGGGATTTTGAAGTCTTAAATCACACGCTGGAGATAAGCATAAATGACCTAACATGAGGCCTTGATTATTGCAGCTTGAATAGAATATTACAGCATTTGGTCAAAATGAAAAGCTGCTACTGGAAGTAAGGTGACTTCCCATGGAAGTATAAGCCTTCACTGACAAAGTCATAGGTCAAGGAGCTGAGTCTGTGTGTGTATAAGAATTCATGTGTGTGGGTGTGCATATTTGTGTGTGTGTGTGTGTGTGTGCGTGTGCGATTGTGTGAGTGTGTGTGACAGAAGACAACACTGGTTATTAGTCCTTGCCTTCCCTTTGATCTGTGACAGTATCTCTTTATTGTTGTCATGCTGCATACACCAGGTGAGCAGGCATGAGCCCTTCAGGAAATTTTGGTTTGGCTCATCATCTGTTCAAGTTAGGCACTGGGATTACAAATGCACATACTTCTTCATTTGGATTTTTTTTTAATATTTCAAATTATGTTTGTTTTTCATTTTACTCACAGCTTAATTTTGTACATAAAATATCATGATTGTACATCAATATAAATGATTACGAATGAGACATGTACATTAAAACAATTACTAGTATCACTTACTAATAACCTCCTAGAAGTTGAAATTATAACTAAACATATGAATGTATCATAGTACCTTTTTCTTTTTGTACTGTTATCTTAAAATCCTAACAGCATATGAAAAACAGAAGTTCTATCTATTAGACTTGGTTAACAAAGTAGAACATACAAATAAGGCAAGTACATTCTTTAGATAGATAGTGCACTATAGTTTTTTAAAACAATGTAACATTTTTTTTTAATTTTTGATACTTTATTTATA